>JAMZEH010000041.1:4015963-4166831 GCA_024699665.1 Ostrea denselamellosa
GTATTCAACGTTGAGTACGCGAGACACACCGAGGGATTCCAATGTAGGATTGTTCTAGAAGCATAACCATACTGAGCAATGACGGATCTAGAATGGTGATTATGGGGTTGCCCCACCCCTCATATTTGGTATAACATTTTTACCAAAACGGTCATTTTTTTGCCATTCTTTGGTCTCCAATCTCCTACCCTTTCAGCGGAAAAGGTACCCCCCCCCCCCCCTTTTGAAAATTTTCTGGATCCGTCCCCTCTTGAGAGCCATTTTATTTCTTCAAGTTCAATCTCTATCTTGTAACACTAACATCTCTTACTCATATATTGTACTAACTCGTGTGCAAAGATTTGTAAAGAATGGGGAACTTGATTCAAAAGGTATAAAGCCCTTGTGCAAGCACGTGTCATCATTTTCTAAAGGCGGGGTGGATAGATGGTGGAGAAGCTGACTTCACAATTTGTCTAAATTTCTTCTTCACTACATAGGTTCAATTCAACCTTATCATTACTACTCTCAAAAAATGAGAATGGGGATGGGGTGGGGTTGGGTGGGAAGCAATAAGCCAATATATTTTATTTTGCATGTAAAAATAATGGAAAAATTAACATTGTCAAAAAAAAGGGGGGGGCACCTTCCCTGGTTCTCCGTGCCTGCTGCGTTCTTCTTGAAGTCTGGGTCAGGCGGCCTTGGAAAAAAAAAAAATCCTGCGAATAAGCACGTCTCTTTCTTATAAAGGTTTGCAACCGAAGTGGGGAGGGACATGAACGTACTTGCACCTCCTTCCTTGACAGCATCAAATAACTTACTTTCCATACGCACCTTTCACTGAATGAAAATTCGGACTGCTAGCGAAACTGTTTACGTTGAAGTAATTGTAACATGACACGTGTCTGTATACAAGACTTGGGATAACCCATTTTCTTGGATAATTAGTGGATATTCAGTGATATGACATGCAATTGTGTATTCCATTGACTATGGAATACACAAATCTGAAATAGAAACTGTTTTTATACCTGTCATATCACTGAATACATCGAGATTCATCCATCAAATATATAAAAATATACGATGAATACCCTATGACTTGATCGGTTGTATATTGTTCAACGTCTTTCACTCATAGCGACGTCACTATTGCCGGTGAATACAGGCAATTATATTGCGTGGGTTCGAATTTACTATTAAACAGTACTCTTGATTAGTAAATTCGAACCCAAGCGATATAATTGCCTGTGCCGGTGTAGAGCTCCAAAATATAGGCCTATGTTCGGCGCTTACCGCCTTTTAACAGGCAGGGATCGTGCCACAACTGCTGTGACACGGGGCTCGTTTCAGCCGAAGGACCGCCCCATTTTGTCGCATCTTACGACAGGCAAGTGGTTCCAAGGATCTATTCTAATCTGGATCCATCCTAGGAATTGAAGATTCAAAAATACGAGTGGGTGAGGGGTACTGAAAGTCCTGTCCAAAATCACCTGCAGTAATGCTTGAAGATTCCACAGTAATTCATCAATTTTGGGACATAGATGGCAGAATCGATAAATCGGTGATGTACGTTTTTTTTAGCCCCTACTGCATGTTGGAAGAGGAAGGGACGATAGATTACGTATCCGTCACACATCGTTTCCAGCATTATAGCACGGGAATTTAAAAGTTACCATATCTTGAAAATCATGCACCTGCACGAATACTAGTACTTGGAGTAAGTATGCAACTTCCTTATCAGGGGTACATTTATCGGTATGTGGGTTTTCGATATGCATGTATATTGTACTTTGAACATATTGCGTCAAGCACTTGTGCCTCAATTTTATCTGAATCAGAGGTTGGTCTAGATTACATCAACATGTATGAACCTGGACACTGAAAAGATTCAGTGTGGCCCTGGTACTCTTGAAAAGTTTCCTTTTTTCTAATGGAAAACTATGAATCCATATTGAAGCCCAACCAGTGGATGACTTAGAGTCCCACCCCTCTCACCACAAAACAAAGTATTACAGGCATATATAGATGAAAACGCCATATTTGGTATGCAAAATGGCAGAATATTTTGGCTAATATTTGACTTCCACATGCCCCACCCCCTTCAGGAAATCCTGGATCCGGGACTGCTAACCCTATTCAAATATGAATTATTCATATTTGACAAGGGTTGGGCTTCAATCTGATTGAAACTGCCAAAATTGAAATGTATGCATATTAATATGACAAATCATGAGCAGTGCTTTTTTTTTTATCAAGGACATTTTCAAAGACTTTATATGTGTATTCAAATGTTAAAATTCTATCTCCTAAGGCACCATTCTAACCTCCTTCGCCACCCCCACTTCTGATCATGACAAGATTTTAAAATTGATTTCAGTATATTGGAATTTGCTCTACCTGATGATGCTTGCTGATTAATACGTTTTATTGTCCTGCTGGTCTTGAGATTTTTAAGATGCTTCTTATCTATTTTGATCCCCTATTGTGGCCCCAACCAAACAAAACAACACCCCACCCCCCCCAAACTCCTTGAGCCATGATATGAGCAATTTTTTAAATCTCCACTCTATATAGGAGCTTTCACTTAAGTCTTTTTTTTCTGATCCAGTTGTTCTTGAAGAGATTTTTTAAAAAGATGTCACCATATTTTCACGATTTCTTAATTTTCTCCCCCTTTGAAAAGGGTGTGAACCTTCAACATTGAACAACTTTAAATCCCCTTTAACCAAGGATGCTATATAGCAAGTTTGGTTGAAATTGGCCCTGGGGTACTGGATAAGAAGTTGAAAATATTAATAATTCATGGACAGACACGCACTAAACAAAGTTTACTTGAGCTTTCAGCTCAGGTGATCTAAAAATTGACACTGTTCTTGTTATTGAAGAATAAGCCATATCTTATTAATGATCATCCAGTAGCTCTCAATTAAAATTTAAAAAAGAAATATTTCATTTTAATATTTACAGAGACCATGCATGCCATACACACATATATTAACAGTTTTCTACATCTTTGAGAAGGCTTCACACCCAACACCCACTCTTCACAGTTGATACTGTTTTTGAACACATTTCCCTGTTGTTTGACCACTTCTTCATTTGTCTTCATCTGAATCTTGCCATCTTCTAAGACGGCCTCCCATATCTCGCAATCATCATGAATTAACACAACATTGTATAGAGATGACACCACCACAGCACTAATCATTCTCTTCAGTGTAACGGCAGTCTCATGTGTCTGTCTCCATTGCCTGACATCGAAGTTGGCACTGAGCAATATCCCTGAGGGCTTCCTGGATACGGTCCAGTAAATCCTGTCCACTACTGACCACTTCTTCCAGCTGCCTGGCTTCCTCTTGATTTTCAGCCTCTAAACGCCTTAAACTCTCCAACTATTATAGTGAGAAAATTAAGGTAGAAATTATATGCATGCCCCACTTACATTCACAAGTTTATTAATATAAATTTGTTCAAGAATCAAGATCATTAAATTTTTTTTAATTATCCATTTTACATTTTGAATTTACAAATTTTCAGCATTTGTCTTCAATTTCACTATTTAATCTTGAATCCAAACATTCAATCCCTGTACTTTTTTCTTCTTATGTGTCTGACACAAGTTTCATCTAATTCTATGATGAATGAATGACTGACACATGTTACCTGCACTTTGAGAGAAGACTCTTCACTTGGTAGAGAGTCTATTAATGTGTCTGTGTCCTTAGCTGTTCTTGCTATTAGCTTGGCAAATGTTAATGCATAATCTGAAATGTAAAAATTGATTGATTGTTTTCCACCACTCAACAATTTTTCAGTTATCTGGTGTATCCAGTTTTTTGTTGGTGGAAGAAAGAACCCAGGAAGAAACCACCAACCTTCTGAAAACGGACAATTTTTCTCACATATATCGGCACAAGCGAGAATCAAACCCGCACCGACTAAAGGTGAGAGGCCTTGTGATTTGAGCGCATTGCTCTAACTACTCAGCCATGTAGCCCCCTCCTGAAATTTAAAATGGTTTAAACGTGTATATATAGGGGTGTTCAATATGTAATGTGTATTGTACGATATCTCAAAAGCATTGACTCAAATAGTGAAATGAACATTGACTCCCTTCAAAGTATTCTCCGTGGTTTGAAATGTGTCATGGTACGCTGATTTAGGTAGACCTCTAAGGCACTGACTGATGGCTGAGCCAAGGGCTTGTCGGGACTATGCAATAAAGAACCTTCTTTGTGCTTATGGTTCTTTTGGCAACTACAGGCCTTCTACTGTGTTTAGTTAGTCATACTTTGTTTCCAGTATTTCTTGCTGGTTACCTGCACTTTGAACCCATGTTTTGTTACCTGTAACAATGTTTGCAAATTGTCTTCGGTTGAATTTGGGAAGCATTTTGAGCAATTGCTTAGCAGTTTGTACTCATACCCATTTTTGGTCATCTGTCAATATATGCGGTAGCCATCTGGGAGAAATCTTTTGTACTTTCGAAATACGCTTCAAAATGAAATGCATCTGCATTAGCGATATGCCAAAAGCTTTGGCAATATCACGTATCATGTACCTGCCATCACTTTCAATTCTTTCCCTGACTTTTGCCTTGCCTGTTACAGTCACAGGTCGGCCAGATTTTGCTGCACCTTTGATGGACTCTGTGCCAGTCAGAAATTTCTTTTTCCACCTATGAACTGTCTCATTAGATACCTTATCAGACCCATAAACTTCCCCCAATTCAGTAAAAATCTGCGTTACTGAATGACTGAGTTTTGTGCATTCTTTTATATAAGATCTAATTTCTTCAATATTCCCAACCATGGTCAACGACTGGCTCTATTGAAATGACTATCTATAAGTTTAAAACTATGTGAAGCTGAAGGCTCATGTTTATACCATTGGAAAGGTATTGAATAGAGCTATTCAAGAGTATCATCATCCACGAAATCGTGCAAAGTGTTATTGCGCTGTGGTACAGTATACATTACGTATTGAATAGCCCTCATAGGCCTGTAAAGTATACATAGTATTGCATTTTTATTTATGTCTTTTTTCAATTCTATAGTAGAATATTTTTGATTATAAATTGACATGAAAAACTTTTTCATCTGAAGTTTCCATTTGAAGTGCATGGAAATTATGACGCTTGCATATAATTATTAATCACTGAGTTTAAATCATTTGAAGTTTCTCCGTTGATGAAATATACACCTCATCACAAAGCAATGTTAACATAAATTTTATATCACAAAGTTTTACCTACTCAGGAATGTTCTAAGCCACTGGTGCATAGTATACATAAAGGTGATATGATACCTAATGTCATTACCCCTTAATTTCAACCCATGAACCATGAAATCATTATAAGGCAGTCTCTGAATGATACAATGTAAACATTAGTTTGATTTCCTTTATTAATGGTTTATAAATGAAATTTTTAGATTTGCCCTTGTGTAATAGATAGTGTATAATGATAACAAACACTTTGTACACCTATCACAGTGTATATTATTCTATAGATTTACCCTCTTGTTGGATTTCTGATGGAGATTTTCCTGGCTGTTTATCGAAACCATCAAATTTGCTGGGAGGAGAACACTGCTGCAACACTCCTACGCTGTTACAAAAATGGTCTGCAAGCTGGAAAGGATTGAAAATTTGAAATTTGCTATGGAAATAACTAATTTTCAGAGCCCTGCTATACCATATCAGAGTTCTATATACATATAAAGTATTCATAAAATCCTACACTGTAATTCAATATTTTTACATACACACATTTACATTTATACTTTAGAATTAATGCTGAAAACACAAAGTACTGTGAATCGTTAATTAATATATATCATTTAGTTTTCCTTCTAGGTTTAGGTTTGTGTGTTCATTCTTTGGCACTAGCATCTGAGCATAGCAGGTAGCCAAGCCACCATGACCTGATGACAATGCTAATGCCATAATACTATTTTTCCATTGCATAGTAGATCAATTACTCAGGAATAACAAAAAACGGAATACCTGATTAACAGCGTCTTGGAGTTGCGTTAATCTATCTGCCATTCTAGCGTTTTGATAGTTTGGGTGTGCTAAATTCAGTAATCTGGTATGTAGATGTCAAAAAGAGGGTAATTTATTCTATGCCAGTCTTAATTGAGGAGAATAAATCGTAAATAAAGTTATAAAGTAAGTTCAATATTAATTTCGTATAACAAAGCCGTTTTATGTGTAATAAATTCTTGATAAGTATCATAGTAGAAAAATATACAAAGCGTAGCTCACATGACCTGGCCTGGACGACATGTGTGTGTTGGCTTGTATCTTGTCCCACAGATTAATTGGTTATATCTTTATTAATAGTATATATTTTAGACGCTTTAGTCAGTTCATTTAGCTTTATTTCTTTTGAATATTATAACTGATCAATCAATATTTTGATATCCGGAAGATAGATATTGGTGGACCTTCCGTTATTTAGGTATGGTGTAGAAATTTTCCCGGCATGCAACAAACTACTTCCTTTCTGAAGAAAATTCTCAAACCATTTGGGTGGTGTGACTACGTTTCGTGTCAGAAAAGACTTAAAAGTAGGAATATTTGATAAGATTTTTCAGATTTCGGTTTTTTATTGCTCCATCAATAACTTGTATCAAGAAAAAAATGGCGTTTTTTCGCACCAAGTCTGATGCGGGGAAATTAATAGATCGTATAGAAAAACCACGTGGTTGTGCTTGGCACGCACATATTTTTTTTTTTCCAAAATAAAAAAGTTTCACAATCAAATGAAATTTAAGGGTTTAAATTAAAACGTATTTTTTACGCAAATAGTTTGTATGTACACCGCTTACAAGTCGCGTGACAGCAGTTATTAAAAAAAACCAACGTATGTATGTATGTGTACGTATGCAAGTGTATGTATATATGCGATGTGTGTGTGTGTGGTGTGTTAGTGTGCTATATTAGTCTTTTTTGTAGTTAGCGTAACTAAATATGATTTTTGTTTTAAAATACCCCATTTAGTCCTTTTCTTAATTTCTCTATGTTGTATGTATGTTTGGCGATATATTAATTGTGTATGTTGTAAAGCGCTTAGAGTAATATTTATAATGTTAGATAATGCGCTATATAAATGCCTTGTAATAATAATAATAATAATTATTTTTCTTAACCAAACCCTAGGTATAGAAATGTAAACAATATTGCATAGACATAGATTACGAAGTAGTGGGAGTGCGTTCAATTCATGTTATACAAAGATTGGATACAGTTTTCTTTCATCTTATAAAGTATCATGTGGTAAAGTAACATTTTTTTCTTTCTCCGCAGAATGCGTTACGTAGCAGCCTACTTGCTTGCAGCTCTTGGAGGCAATGAAAATCCCTCAGCTGATGACATGAAGAAGATCATTGGATCAGTTGGAATTGACTGTGAAGCCGACAAAATTAAGAAAATCATCAGTGAACTTAAAGGAAAAAATATTGAAGAACTCATCACCAAAGGTAATTTTGAAAACTAAACAGTGTTTCCTCTTGTATGTGGATGTAAAGGTGACGATAACCAAGATACCATGTCCCCCCCCCCCCCCCCCCCGCCCAAAAAAAAAAAAAACCACCTCAACCAAATATTGCTGTGTTGTTTCTAAGATTAATTGTTTGAGTATACATTGGTATAACATGTTACAAGATGTAAAAAATGATTCTCTATTGCTAAAAGATGGTCACCACTTGCCAGCTCATGTAAAGTAATAAATAGCTGTGGATGACATCTTTCATAATGTAATTTAGGATTTTATTATTTTTTTTTATGTTTTTTTTGGGTTATATTAAAATTACAGAACACAATGTGTCATTTTTACAAATCCTGAACTTTTTTTGTCTTCAGAAATATGAAATAATGTCAGTCCACTGTTCCTCTTATAAGTGGTGGTAACAGAATATTACATTGATTACAATTGTAGACCGTAATCAATTAGGTACTTGTTATATATATAATGGATAATATCATACAAATTAATTTTTTTTTCGTCTTTACAGGTCAAGAGAAACTGGCATCTGTACCAGCAGGTGGAGCAGTGGCTGCTAGTGCTCCTGCTGGAGGGGCACCTGCTGCTGCTGCAAGTCAAGGTACAGTGTCTTCTGCATTTAATTAATTACATTTAATGAATTTTTATGCTTTTTACATGCGTCACCAATGGTAGCCAGTCCATCTGTCACTTCTTTGTACATCCGTCTGTCATGCTTATTGGTGCATACTTGTGTAATCTGTAACTCAAAAAGTATGCAACCAATATTCAAACTTTGCACAGTGTTTGTATACATATTGAAAATGTGCACCTTTTTCTTATGAGCAAATTTGACAATTTTATTGCGATTTTTCCCATGGTCAACTTCGCCCTCTTTTTGCAATTTATGCTCTTTGCGGTTCATATTTTGTGTACTCTGCAACTCAAAAAGTTTCCCATCAAAATTATTCAAGCTTTGCACATTGTTTATATACATATAGATGTTCACCTTGTATGTGAAAGTTTTTTTTCTGTGAGTTTAAGCATGTTCAACTTAGCCCCCCCTTTTTTTCTTTTATTTTTGGCAGTATATGATATTAAAATGTTTCTTTGGCATATTCAACTTTTTATGAAGCAGACATGTCATTGGTCTTATTTGAGAAATGCATACATTTACACAGGATTTGGTGCAGATGTATTTTATAAATGAAAGCTACTTAATGCATGTATTTTATTTTTTTTACAGAAAAGAAAGAAGAGAAGAAGCCCGAGCCTGAATCAGAGTCTGATGATGACATGGGATTTGGTCTCTTCGATTAAAAAAGACTGTATTCTGTCTTTTAAAAATAAAATATTATAAAATGTGTACTGTTGTGAATTTAGAAGATAGCTACAGTGATATGACCGTTCTGTGGAGCTTTAACTTAGGTGTAAAGAGAACATCCAACAGGGTAATATACTGTAAATAGTTCAGACAGTCATACAGGGTGTAGATAGATTCCATAAGGGGATATATATTTGTAGGTGGTTTCCATACAGTTTTATGTTGATTGTGTACTGTTTAACATCCCACTGAAGAATATTTTACTCGTATGGAGACATCATTATTGGTGAAGGGCTGCAAAATTTTGGCCTATGTCCGGTGCTTACGGCCATTGAACAGGGAGGGATCTTTATTGTGCCAAACCTACTGTGACCTTGGTTTTTGTGGTCTCGTCCAAAGGACTGTCCCATTTAGTCGCCTCTTACGACAAGCAAGGAGTACAGAGGATGTATTCTAACATGGATCCCCTCGGGATCGGAGTTTATATATATGTTTGTGTGTGTTTGTATATATACACATAGAGAACACAATGAAATTATTTGTTAAATGCTGGTTTTTACAGCGTTTTATATACAGTATATGATTTCCATTCAATATTTTACATTACTGATTAAAGCAATACTAGCGGCCCCTTTGGTATTTGAAATATTTGTTGTAAATTTGTGATATACTATTTCAATGAGAGAATAAATTAAGGTTTATAAATTTGTGTTGGAAAACCTAGTGGGAGGCTATGAAGGAAGCAAATTTAGTTGCATTGTCTTCCTGTATAAAAATTGATTTCTTTATGATGCTATTCCAGAGAATCTAAATAAAAGGTTTATTAATAGTTAAAGTTGTACAAAAACTTATAGCGGCACGTTTTTACAACAAAATAAAATTTTCAGAATTTGGGCAAATATTGAGTTAACAAGTGTACCGGCACTTAGCTTTTTACACCTCGTGTATTTCCAAAGCAGAATTTATTTCTGACATAATAAAAAAAGATGAACTCGAATGTTTACACTCGCCAATACTGTTGGTTTTTGTTTTCACCAGAAGTGAAGTCGGAATGCATTGAAAAATTCTCGACTAATTTGATTATGACATATTTGGTCAACCTTGTTTGTATAATGCAGAGATCACTATTTCGCACGTACTTTGAAGAGACATAAAATGGCAATTTTCCCAGAGCTTTCTCAAATTTGTTGCATAGTTGATGAATAAACTTTGGGAAAATTGTGCTTTGGTCAGCAATTTTTTAGATGTGCCTTGAGAACCAAATCAGTACTCGATATGATAGAAAGACTGACAAAATTTGATCATGTCTGTTCATTTGAGGTCGGTCCATCCTCATGAGACATATAAGAATTAAAGTAGAAAACTGTATTCTTAATACGACCAAAGAAAATGTGAATGTTGCCTTCTTTCTAAAGATGTCGGTCATGCTAAACTAGCATACATCAATGTCAGATTATCACACAATTTTATTAAACAGCATCGAGTAAAGATGCTTAAAATCTGTTTAAATTGGAAGAAAAAAATATGGATCCAGCAATGAATCTACGTGTTTGTAAGGGTTTTGTATATCTTAGGAATCCAGTATAAGTACGGTAACTCAGTATTGAGTGCCTAATCAACATACACTCAAACGATTGTTCAAAGATATTTTTAATTATTTGAAGATAGGAATTTATTTGATGTGCGCAACAATCTTAGGAATCCAGTATAAGTACGGTAACTCAGTATTGAGTGCCTAATCAACATACACTCAAACGATTGTTCAAAGATATTTTTAATTATTTGAAGATAGGAATTTATTTGATGTGCGCAACAATTGAAGTAAATATCTCTTCAAATAATTAATGATATTTTTAATTCTGAATTATTGCGCACACAATTCTGCTAAATTGATAAGCGCTATCTATATTTGAATTGTTGCTGTCTTCAGATCATGATATCAACAACTGAATTGATTCGCACTACAATTCAGTTGAAGAGAGCAATAATTCAATTAATGTGAACATTAATTGAAGTAGTGCTTTTTTCAATTGATCTCTTTCACTGAATTGTTGCTCCCTTTAAAATAATTGATGCGAGCATTAATTCCTTGTACAAAAGCATTGTAAATAATTAAAGATATCTTCAATTGAATTAAAATGATCTCTATATCACTAAATTAATTTTTGTGAATTGATGAGAGCAATAACTCATATATATATATGATATTTCAAATAATTAAAGGTATCTTTAATTATTTGAGTTTATGTCAATTTGGCGCTCCATATAACTTATATTCATTTGTCCCATTGACTGGAATATTGAAAGTGTTTAGAACCGAAGCATGACTTTGAAGAATTTCATGTTTTGAAAGGCAGTTGGGGTACAAGTAGGATGACCAAATGTGGAAAGTGATAAAATACCCCTCGAAAACAAATATTTCTATCATGCACAACGTTTATTTAAGGAGGAAGGGACTATTACGTCACATGAGGGTGGAAAAACTTTGAAACTGTGCAGCACGTGATCTTGATATACACTCCTCCCCCATTCTAAATTCTGTCAATCGGAAATCCCATTTATATATTTACTTCTTCGCGGTTTATAACGTAATCTGTCCCAGATTGCTTCATATGTTATAAGTAAGTAAAAATTACTTTCATTCCTTAGATATGAAGTGCCGTTCAACCCTCTCTGGACAAAATCAATATAATAAAATTATCGATGATCCGCCTACACATTTCAGCGAATCGGCGTCTCCCACATGGAAGGAAGTCGGTACGAGTTGTCTTCCTTCGGCAGATGTCGCGCAGATAATCAACTTCCTGAAGACAGACCGGCGTTAGACTTAGAAACGTGGAAACGTTAACTCGTTGAATTTTCAATGATATTCGGGCTGCACGTAATGCTGGCACGCCTTCAGCGTCAGTTGGGGCATGAAGGATCATGTTTCCTGTTACTTTCACTTTTGTTTTGTTTGAATTTGAGTGTAACGGACGCGATCGGTGATGTCATTTGGGCTGTAAATTGTGGTGGAGAGGCCCACACTGATGTTCATGGGATTCGATATGAAAAGGATCCCGCTCAGGTGGGGATTGCCTCAGACTATGGAAAAACATTAATGATTGACAGAGTGGTGCCTCAAGATCAAATCCTGTACCAGACTGAACGATATCATATGTCTACGTTTGGGTACGATATTCCTATAAAAGAAGATGGAGATTATGTCTTAGTGTTGAAATTCTGCGAAGTTTGGTTTACGTCACCAAATAAGAAGGTAAACTGATTTATTGCACTGGTGGTGGGAAGCACAGAAATCATTGCTTAATCATTGATCCCCATTCCTGAAAATGGAATCAATGTTTTGGCTAGAAGAGTATCATACACCAATATGACAATGCCCAACAAACAAATAGAGTAAACAGTTCTAATGATTTATCTCAAACTGATGTAGATCACAGGAACATGATGTTTGAACTTGCACTTTCAAGACTGGGTATGTCCTGTGTAACTCGGATTTTAATCTGTATCTGTCTGAATACTTCTGGCATATGATCAACGGAAGGAGAGAGTGCACATAGTACTTAGTTGTGCTGTAGGCTTGATCTGAAGTCTTCCACAGTCCTTGATCACACATGGTGGTAATAAAAATGAAAAATTCAATTGGGGATAGAAAAATAAACTACAATAGACTTAGAGTCCACACACTTGAAGGATACATTCATAGTTTTAATTTTGCACATTGAAACATTATAAGAGGGAGGGTGGATCTCTTGGAGTATGGATCACCAGGAGGGTGGATCATGGATGAATCGATCACCGAGGGTGTGGATCTGACACTGGGGGGTGGGTATTTGGGAGTGGAAGTGCGGATCACCAGGAGGGTAGATAATTGGATGGGTGGATTACTAATTGTGGATTTGACACTGGGAGGGTGGATGTGTCAATGGGAGTGTGAATCGAATCACCAAGTGCCAGTGATGCAATTAATTGTTGGCACTATAACCTGGTGCAATGTAAACCTAAATCCTGCATTCAGATATAATCCACAAAATTCTGTTGATTCATTGTAGATCTTCCCAGAAATATAGGCTCAATCAATCAATATAAAGATTCCTTTCACCTTCCAAAACCGCATAGAAAGAGTCACAATAATTCAGTGTTTGGGCAACAGAGAATGCAATGTTTGTAAAAATTTTGTAAAAGCATTTGATATTTTCTCCTGCTTTTATAACAGTGGTTTGAGGATGTCTGTCTTCTGTCTATCACAATGATATCTGGTCAGTATTTCCTGGGAGAATAAGATATTGATTTGAATATTTACTCGTTAAATCATACCAGTGAATGCTTAGATGTACATACCTACTAATGATTGATATTTTTTGTTTCTAAACTAACATAGTTAATGTATTTATAATGGCGTTATATAATCATTATGCAAGATAAAGTTAAACTAATTTATTCCATCCCATACAAAGAAAAAGGTCCAAATTCCAGTTCATTCTTTCCTATCCCAGTAATTTAACATCTTTGGTCAGCTTTATTTGTATCGTGTATGCATTGCATGTGCCTACTTCAGAAAGAAAACAATGACATCTGTAAGTTTTTACACCGAGTTCCTCATTGAATTTGAATATATAGGAATTAGGACCTCTCAGACTAAATTTATTATGCTAGATCATTTGTAAAACACAAGAGTCATTAGATGTGCACAAATCGAATAATTGTCGGGTAAATAGCACGTGGTATGCTACTAAGATAGTCATGTGATCATTGCTCGGCTTGTTTCGGTAAGAAGTGTGTCAAATACATGGGTCTTATTATGAAAGTATTCTACAATCGTAGTTTTTGTATGCATGTTTAATATAGTTTTTCAATTTGTTGATAGAATACCACAGCATTCATATCTTTGTGAAAATTTTATGATAAAGAATGGAATGTGTACCTTTGTTTTTGCAGATTTGGTCTTTGTTTCTGATCCATATCTACTATGTCAATTTGAAATAGTATATTCTCTTAGAAATAAGATTCCTACTGGAATCTTTATAATACATGAGCATGTAAAGAAGAATTGGAATTTTTATTATTTCAAAAGTCAGTATATTTCTTCAGAGATTTGCAATTCATTTGTCCATGACATAATTTGGATGGAAAGTTCATAGAATGAATATTTTGTTGGTTTCCTTATTTGATTTTTCCCTTCTTAATATTGTAAATTTAATAATGTGGTATTTAGGATTCTTCAACCCCGACACATTCAGTAAGATTAACATTGATGTATGCTAAGATAACATTCATAAATTGAATACAACTGATGAAATGTAAATATGGATGGCTTGTTGATTGAAGGTATTTGATGTAACATTGAATGGCGATCACACGGTTGTGGAGAATTTAGACATCTATAACAAAGTTGGTCGAGGTGTGGCGCACGATGAAATCATTCCATTTTCTGTCAGAAGTGGTCAGTTAAAAGTCAACGGTGAAACCTCAAAAATAAATGGAAAAATCTCAGTGGAGTTTCTGAAGGTAATCAAAACATTGAACAATAGTGAGAGTTTGATTTAAAACTTAGCAATCAATACGCGAGTACATGTGATATAATAATAATGAATAAATAATTCAGAAATGAAAGAGTAACTGGAGAAAGCATTTGATATATGGAAATAACATGCTACAGTAAGCGGAAAATTTACTGTAGCATTTTTTGTGAACAACCACATATGATGCACTAATAAACATTGCAGTCTAACAAACGGAATCTCATTGTTAAAAAGGTTTCTTTTCTTTTAACAGGGTGAAAATGACAACCCCAAAATCAATGCAATGTATGCAATGAAAGGCTCAGTAGAAGGTATTGCAGTAATTTAGTGTTTGTTTTGTGTGATAGTTTCTGTTCTGATTCATCTGAAATTAGGCATGTTGATATGAAATGTATGTAGATGAAATTGTATTTGGACATACAAACTTTTTCTGACAAAGTTTGAAGTTTTTGTCAAATTTAGTGCTGGACTGTTTCATCATTATTATAAATATAGCAGAGAATTGCACAATGGTTAACTATAATTGAACATTGATCAGTTCACCCTTTCCAATCATAATATTCTACAAATCAGAAGTTGATCTCAAATTTCAGAACGAGAGACCCACAGGCCTTATCAATGACCAGTGTATTAGTTACCCATATCACTAGACCCACAGGTCTTATCAATGACCAGTGTATTAGTTACCCATATCACTAGACCCACAGGCCTTATCAATGACCAGTGTATTAGTTACCCATATCACTAGACCCACAGGCCTTATCAATGACCAGTGTATTAGTTACCCATATCACTAGACCCAAGGGTTATGAAATGTATAATAATTTTCCTGTTCTGCATATCAAGGCTAAATTCTAATATTCAGCAGCAGTATCAAATATGATGGATTGTTAAAACACGAATTATTATCTACTGTATTTGTACATTTATATAGTGCTTTATCTGATCAACAGAATTACCCTAAAGTGCTTTACATATAAAACAAACTAAAACAAGAACATTAAATATATAAAAGGACATAAAATAATACTAAATTGAGGTTAACATAGCAACACAAATACTCCTGAAAGTTGCAATACTGATGAAAGACTTTACATAATATAATATACAGT
The DNA here is from genome assembly GCA_024699665.1 of Ostrea denselamellosa. NCBI lineage: Eukaryota > Metazoa > Mollusca > Bivalvia > Ostreida > Ostreidae > Ostrea > Ostrea denselamellosa. The sequence goes on from JAMZEH010000041.1 coordinate 4,031,390, forward strand.
TGACCCTCTGTATCGAGAACATTGACATGTTGAATAGAGGAGTGAGAAGTCCCAACTACATTTTCTTTATGTAGAATGAAAACAAGTGTTTAAAGTGGGCCTGACCTGTGGGCGTGGAGCAGTAGGGGGCGTGTATTGCTATGTTATAATTATGACTGCTTGTTTATTTAAACCAATATCTAATCAGTAATTATCCTTTCCAAACAGATTATCAATTATGATTTTAAACCAATTACACATCACTAGTGTTCATGTGAAAAAAACCCCCCACTGCTATACTTCATAATTTTCCTTCATACTTGTGTTTTCATTGTCTGTAAACAGATGTTCCAAACTTGGCACCACTTCCGGGGACCCACAAAGAACCAGAAGAGGAGGAAGAAGAGGATGAAATAAACGAGTCAAAGCCATCAAAATCACGTCGGCCCTCTGGACCCAGGGTAGTGGACCCGTACTCTGAGGACGACACCAGCACCATTCTCCTGCCTGTTTTTGTTGCTGTGGGAGCTTTCTTCCCTCTTCTGTTTTGTTTATGTAAACTTTGATCAAATTTATGATTTAAAGATATTTAAAAGTTGTTTTAAGCATTCAACAAGATGTCTATTATGCAATTAATAGTAGATGATGTTAAAGTTAAGTTTTTGTAAACACCAATTTCATAATTCAATATTTTGCATTTTTCTGAGGTAAGTTAGAGAAGACAATTTCTAGCGCACACTTTTAATGGAGGTACATTGTATATATTTGATAAATATGTTTTATCAACAATTATTTCCACACACATTGAATTTGGATTCTTATCATTGGTCCTTGTAATCATGATGTATTTCATTACCCTAAAAAATCCGAGTACTTCGCTTACATACCTTGGTTACATGCATCTCAGGTTCTTACAAAACACTGGTTTGCTGAAAACACTGTACTGCAAAGTACAAATATACATGATTTGTAGTTCAAAACATTTGTGTGTATTATCTGTTTGTTGTGCCATAATGCACAGTTGGGGTGTAATGAAGTACTATGTGATAATGTCGTATAAAATAACGTCCCTACACTTGATGTATATAATACTGATACAAGTCGGTAATCATGTCAGAGTTAGATACCATTTTTCAGGGCCATAGGAATGGGGTGCCAGTATTTTTTTCTTTTTAATACAATGATGTTCTAAGAAAAAGTTTAGTAACATTACAATTTTCACTGAGCTTACATTTGTAACCCCCCCCCCCACCCACCCACCCACACACACACACACACACACACACACACACACACACACCTATTATTCCCAAATCTCAGGTCTGCTTTGAACTTTAAGAGAATTCAAATAGCTCAAAAACTAAGCATGTTTTTATATCAATACACACACACAAATACTGTATTTTGTGGTAGTTTTATTTTTAGATTTTCTTCTAGTTCCAGCATTGAAAATAAATTATATGATGCCAAATAGTGAGATAAAATAAATAGCAAGTTGAAAAATAAGTGGGGAGGTAAGAAGTGGTCTTAACAGTTTTGGAATAAAAAGGCCCTGAAATCATTGGGGGAAATATGGGCTTTGAAATCAGCATTTTAGCTATTGCCAACTTTATACTGTTTTGTCATCACTGCCTGTATCATCATTCCAACATTTTCAATCATCATTTGTATAAAAAAAAAATGATATATAAGCATACAGACTGTTCCAACTGGAGAAATACATGAAATGCTTGTTTGTATACATTGATGGTTCCACAACACAGTCTGTCAGTTAAGTTTGGTCTGTGTATGAAGATTTGCATCAGTATTGAGTGTGTGTGAATGCAGTTCTGTGTGTGTCTGTTATTCAACACTACAGCAAGTTTTTATGATGTTTATTTCATTGAACATTTGTCATTTTTTCATATTTTATTATTTTATTTTTGAAAAGCACAAACATTATTAAACATATAACAGTATAACACAGGAAGTCTTTGTGGAGAGGTATGGTGTTTTTGTTAATAAATTAGAGAAGTTTAAACTTGTAGTATTTCATAGCTTAAAAATAATTATAAAAAAGTAACAGTTATTGCTGTGACTTTCAATTGAACAATCATCCCCCCCCCACTCCTTCTCTTTCACCATCACCACTAATTTGGTTGTTATGAGAGACTGGTTGTAGATGTCAGTATGGGGTGTAAAAATCTATTCAGTGTATGTTTTCCTTATAATCTACTCATATTGTACAATGTGAATTAGAATGAATCTATTTTATTGTGACAATTTTTAACAATAAGGAGCAACGTCATCTATGTGTTGCAGAAGACGCATGTCAACGTGAGCTTTGAATGGCTTAGTTTTAGACTATGAATGCTAACACTTAAAAGAGTTAGATGCTGATATATATATTTAATATCAACTCCAGAGCAGTAGAAAGTTAGATATTTCATTCGCTCAAATTTATTTTGATGCATGGTCAACTGTGTATGCTAGCGTATAATCACACAAAATTTCATCATTCAGTCGTATTTTCAGAATGTTGCATGTATTTTGTACTTACGAAAGTAATTATCATGGTATGTATGCAATCTCTATCCAGAGTTATCGTTCTTACCCCACCTATCTTTCTGTCATGGGGGGGGGGGGTTACAAATCTCTCACCCAGTGATCGTATGCTTGGTTTTGAAGGTGACTTATTAAGTTATGCTGAACTTTGATTGACAAAATTGTTTGTGTATGAATTGATTGATTTACATGAGAAAAATGGTGTTAGGAATGAATATATAAAGTGTAAACGTTTTTCATAGAAAAGTATCTGCCATCTGCGAATCGATTGTGACGTTGACAAGAGAGGTAGGGAAGTAAGAACGACAACTCTGGATTGCGATTGGTATGGATGTCGTTGTTGTTTTATCACAATTATACCAATTTTAAACCCCATAAAATCGAGTTTGAATATGAAGTATGTAAGTTTTTCAAAACTTTATGTGCAGCTTAAAGTTTACCCTATTGTATTTTTTATGACAGGATGTTCAATGACGTAACAGGAAATTACGGATGCCTTGGTGTACCTAAGTTGTTTTTCTGCGGTGTAGTTTGTCAGTAGACAATTATTTTTTTATTTTTGGTTGAGTAGATTAAACGAAGTATAAATGGATATAGAGGAAGTGTGGTGTTTATTTATAACGATTTTGTTTTGTGTTGAAGGTCATACGTGACGTTTCTCAACAATACATAATTTTACGTGACATTTCCGGTATAATTCACTTGCGTCCTATCTTGTTAAAACTTGGGATATATTACCATATCTGTTTTAGAGTTAGCATATTTCGATTGTTCCAGGTTGTGGCAATAAAAATGTAGAGTCGACCCTTATGTATTACAAAAGGTTGTATATGTGGACTTTACGAAGTTACTGCAACAAAGAAGGGGACAAAAATGTTTGGATCAATCAAAGATTGAACTCGCGACCCTTTCATTACTAGTTAGGTGGTCTAACCACAAGGCCGATGTATGAAGTATAGCAATATTACTACAATATAGAATTTAAATTTATTTTGGATATCATACAAGAACTCTTCACATCGAGTTGGAAATATTTTTTTTTTTAGTAATTATGGTAGAAACGTTGCGTATGATCTTAATGAGTGAAATGAGATCTCTGTACTGTGCAATCTGTTCTGCAATAAAGATGAAACATATGGTGGGCAGTGTATGCGGTGAAGACATAATATATTCGTCTATTGGAATGTGTGTATGTAGTTGTTTTCCATGTATTTTGTAGCTTTGCTATTATCATTCTCTGAAATTTTTGAAATAAAAACTTTGGAACAAATTCTATAATCAAGTACTAGACATTCCTGATATTCTGTAATGGAAGGACGGCTGTAGTTAATAGGTCAGCTGATTGTAAAATTAGACTGAATCTCGCGGAAGTAGCAAAACATTGGGGTTCTTTATGATAATCATACGTATATCGTGTCTCAGTTCAAGGACAAGTTACACTACCTCTCATATTAAATCTTGGCAAAGTAATTAACCGCCTATTTACAGGAATTATTTGATATAATTACCTAGCTGAGAATTGACTGCGTGCGTTCGAGTTTGCAGGGTTTTTTTTTTTTTACTACTAAAACTACATTTTTTAACTGAATAAAATAAATTTGAAACTTTTCAATTTCAAAGTATCATCTGCTCTCCATTTTTCTGTTATGTTAATCCCCCTTATAAAGTAATAAACAAACAGTCCAACCTACCGTTATTGAAAAAACAACAAAACAAATAAACGTTAAAAAAAAACCAAAAAAAAAAACCCAACGAAACTTTCTAAAAGAAAAAAACCAAACAACCCCCCCCCCCCAAAAAAAACCCCCCAACTAACAGCATGTGTTAGGATTTGTCAGTGTAACGGGAAGTCGGTGTGTATACACAGCACTAAAAATGTAACAGATAATTATGTGCTGAGTATATATAAATAAGTATAGCTTCTCCGAAAGTACAAGTTCTATCTCTTAAGTGCACTCACTATCAATAGTACTTTCCTTGGGATATTCTACATAAATCACGAAACAATGTTTCCGTGTTGTACTCAGGTTCAGTTGTGATTCCCAGATTATATTCAACACCTTATTTGAAATGAAAAGACTAATAAAGTTTATAAATTTATCATAGATAAGTAAATAAGGTTTAAGAGTAGTTGATGACAAATGATAAGTCTTTCAATGAAAATGAGTTTATTCAAAAGAGGAACGTAAGATTTACCCAAAATAAGTGAACAGTATTACGAAAAATATGTTCCGAAATAATAAGAAAAATCTAAAGTTATGACACCAACGAGTTTCCATACATAGTCAAACATATCGTGTAATTACGTTGGCAAGCTTCCAAACGCCTCAAAATGATACAATTCAAACTCAACTATAAATGCGGAGATGGCCTAAACAAAAAACAAAAAAACTACTGGCTAAAGAAAAAAAATTCTAAGGGATTTCTAATCCAACTCTCAACCAAAATAAACCTTGATTCCAATGATTTGTCTACATTTTGGCAAGAAAAAATCCAACTCCTAAAAACTGTTTCTTTCCTAACATTGATTGCATGTTGAAAAACCCTTCTCTACGTAAAATGAATAGAACGAACACGAAGTTCTCGTAAAATTCTTGTCCCCCCCCCCCCCCCCCAAGTAACTACGCATAGCTCCTATATATATGACTGCTAAACAACGAGATAATAATAATAATAAAAAAAAATCAAAATAAACAAATAGCGTTCGAGAAGTCAAATATACAAAAAGCATTTCAGGCATTAAAGACCTGCTATATATGCAATGACTACGTAATTCACTGTTTTGGCTTTTGAATTTGATTGGCGAGTATGGAATTGTGTTGAGATATTAATTTATAACACATACTCGGCCATACCTCACGATAAATTAAAGACTGGACTTTTTTTGTATAGCCTAGACAGGTCTTTTAACAAAATTATATAGTATGGGTCGTGCAGGCAATCTTTGGTCAATTATTGATGACTGTCACAATAGTTGTAAATAAAACCCAATCAGATGGGTTTCCTGTATCACAAGGTGTACGGCAAGGCGGAGTTCTGCCATCTTTTTTATATCTTGTATATATCAATGAACTTGTAGTTAAACTTGAAAACTGTTGCCCAAATACTGGTATATTTAATATAACTAGCAGCTGTCCATCACTTGCAGACGATATCGCATGTATTGGGATCACACCAGCTGTTTTGCAACAAATGCCTGATATCTCATATCAATATTCTAGGAAGTGGCGTTTTTCATTCAATGCCCAAAAATCGTGCATACTACAGTTTCGTGCCAAAGGTTTTAAAATTAACAAGGATTGTTTATGGAAACTAGGTGATATCACAATTCCTTGGTCTGACACTTATAATCATCTTGGAATCATTATCAACGACAAACTTACACTCTCTGACAGAATTTTATCAGCATGCCGGAAGGGACAAAAATCATACTACACACTCAATGATATAGGATCAAACTATCTGAATCCACTACCTTTATTACACCTCTACAAGTCAGTAATTCTACCCACAGTTCTCTATGGTTGTGAGTTATGGAACAATCTTTCTGCATCTGACTGTAAACGGCTTAACCTCTTTCAACATTTTATTTGCAAGAATTTGCAAACCTTCCCAAAACGACGAGATCAGATATTTGCGAAAGTTTCTTCAATGTAATTCCCATCCAATCAGAAATAGATGTCCGCAAGCTGTTATTTCTCGGACGACTTTGTCATCTAAATCCTTGTTCTCTTCCAAAGTAACTCTTTTTGACACGTATATATTCGTTCTTGGAGGGCATATCTAATAAACAACGTGGATTCATTCCTGGTGTCATTGATGTCTTATTGACCTATAACCTTACTGATTACCTGCAAACCTGGCTGGTGAGCAGTTTATTCCCATCAAAACATCCCTGGAAAAAAATTGTTAGATCTACAGTTTCATCACAACATAAAGCACAACGCGACCTAAGGATGTCAAGTGACAATGACTTTCGCCGCTTCCAGTCTATTGTCCAACACCAGAACCCCATTTTCATTTGGACTATTCCGTCGAATTCCTACGAAATCTCATTGTGTAAATTCATATGTAAACTCATAGCTAAATCTTCCGAACAAACTCCGAATATCTGCAGATTCTGTGACGCCATCTTCCTAGATATTTTCAAACTTATCCCATGCTCGTCTCTCTAACCTTCAATTTACGCAGCTCCCGGTTTGACGAGATTACAAACAACCTAAATATATTCTTCTCTGCTGAACTATGTGCCATGACAGATGATGAAATATTTCTAGGACGCAACACTTTTACAGCCATTCCAGAAACACATAAGATCTCTTCAATTGTTCAACTTTAGGTTTTTAAGAAACGCAGCTACATGTTATAACAAGGCTCTCAAATTTGTCATTTAAAGTGTGTCAGTAACATATATCTAACAAAAATGTAAACTTCATCCATACTACGTCATCTCTCTCTCTCTCTCTCTCTCTCTCTCTCTCTCTCTCTCTCTCTCTCTCTCTCTATATATATATATATATATATATATATATCTGTGTGTGTGTGTGTGTGTGTGTTGAATTTTTGTATTTTCTGTACTGTTTGTATTTTTTCATTATTTGTAATTGCATGTCGTTTCATGTACATTTGAGTAATTATGATCTTATAATCCTCATATGAGGGAAATAACGTATGAATGAATGGAAGGTCGGTGGTTTACTTCCGGGTACCTTGTAACTGGGCTCTCTCCTCCACTACTAAAAAATCTGGTCTCCACCAGGTAACTGAAATATGTGTGGCGAAAAACAACAAACAAGCAAGGAAGCGAGTATTCTAGCAATATACATGTATAACATTCTTTAAGATAATGCTAGAATTCTCATCAATTTAGAGTCTGGGCTTCAGGATTGACTTTGTGGTTCTTAAGGTGGTCCAATAAAAACTCAATCATAATGATTCATGATCTGCAGTATTTATAGGGGAAAACACAGTGAATGTGTGACACCATTAAAGAGATCAAAGTTCTTTGACATTTCAAAGTCATGATCAATAGTTTTTTATTCAGTGACATTATCATTGAGCCAAAGAGTTGGATAAGAAATTTAGCCAGGATGAAGAATTGAAATGAAATTCCCGTGGGCACGAATTGTACTCCTTTGTTACCTGACCAGTTTTTATATTCTTATCAAGCATATTTCATTCAAAAGCTTCCACGTGAGAAGAATAAATCTTTTGCTGTGGTCTTCAATTCGACATTTAGATATATTGACAACGTTTTATCTATATACTGGGCAAAATATGAGAGGGTAAGAGTATCTGCAGAGGGAAACACTGTGTATTTTTACATGTTCTGTAAAGTTCAAGCTGTCTTTTATGCCAGATTTCTTAACTTTATTCAGTGACATGTTGTTTTGTGCACTATGACCAAAACAAATCAATAAATGAAATAAAGATTTCTGATTAAATATTGATGAAAAATGATGTTGCCGTTTGTGTTTTATATATTCTGCCATGCACGTACAAAGATTTAGTTTTAATCAATGAAATAATTCATGATCCCTAACTTATTTTGTCCATTGTATTAACAATGATCATTTTCAGTCATATGTTGATTCAATATATCTCAGTGACTTTAAATAAAAGACAACACAGAGTCTTTCACATCTGCTTCGTACTTAGATATTTTATTGAAAATATATGCTGACGGAAAATTAACAACTTCATAACAAACTTCCCTTATCTATGAAAAGGCGAAGATAACGAACAGTATTCAATCTTGAAATTCCAATAGAAAATACAAATCGGAGAGTTGGGCAAACACGGACTCCTGGACATACCAGAGGTGGGTTCAGGCGTCAAGGAAGAGTAAGCATTGCCTGTCGACCGGCCACAACCGCCGTGAGCCCTACATTTTGATCAGATAAACGGAGTAATCCGCAGTCAGAATAATTGTGCCAAGAACGGCCCAACAATTGGTATGAAACACATCAGACAGCATTTGACCTAATGGAATGTTGTACTGGCAAATTAAATCGTTATAACGACCATACAATTGTGAAAAGTTTTCTTGAGACGAGACTGTACAAATCCCTGTAAGATCAACTTCTTTGTCAGTAGGCTATCTCTATTTAACAACTGATCATATGCAGAATAAGCTCTTCCGTATCAAATCAGTCGAATATAGCAATATTGCATTGTGGTGTTTATATCTCTCAACTGATTCGATATCCAAGCGAAAATGACATTTCTGATGCATGACCAAGAATGCAGTGTGTGTACATCAGATGTTAGGTACACGTAGTACAGGAATCAAGCTTCAAGATCATCACCCGAGAATAGATTAAGTCTAAATTTCAAATTTGACTCGCTTTTCAAATAATTTTCGCAAACAAATAAAATTGTCGGTTTATGTTTGTATTTGATTTTATTTTTATAAACCAGTATCTTTTAAACGTCTATCGTTTACTGCTTTCTAGCAAGTTTTCGTTTGCAGCATCGTTCCCACCCTTCTCCATTTCCGTATTGGCATCAGTGGCGAGAGGTTTAGAACAACGGGATACACAGAACGTTATCACGACTGCAACTAGCTGTGAAGTACCGCTGACGTAAAACACGCCGTCCCAGCTCCCTGTTAAATCTTCAATCCAACCTGAAAACAAAAGACTCATTAAAAATGTTCACCTGTTGTTTTTAAGCTACCAGTTGTTTCAAGATCGAACAAGCATACAACTATGTATTCAACATGTCAAATTGATTGATTGTTGTTTTCCGTCACACTCAACAATTTTTCAGTTATCTGGTGGCGTCCAGTTTTTATTGGTTTAGAAGAACACCCAGATATAATGTACCCTGGAAGAAACCACCGACCTTCCGAAAGCAAACTGGCAAACTTTCTCACATATATCGGCGCGAGCGAGAATCGAACCTGCGCCGACTAGAGGTGAGAGGCATTGAGCGCGATGCTCTAACCACTCGGCCACTGAGGCCTCTTCAACATGCCATAAATGAAGCCATGCCACACGCTTGAAACACTGTGTATACAATAACATGTCATAAGTGAAGCCATGCCACACACGCTTGATTGATTGATAATATATTGTTTAACGTCCAGCTCGAGAATCTTTCACTCATATGGAGACGTCACCATTGCCGGTGAAGGGTTGCAAATTTAGGCCTATGCTCGGCGCTTATGGCCTTTGACCAGGGAGGGATCTTTTACGTGCCACACCTGCTGTGACACGGGACCTCGGTTTATGTGGTCTCATCCGAAGGACCGCCCCATTTAGTCGCCTCTTACGACAAGCAAGGGTACTGAGGATCCCCATGGGGACATACACGCTTGAAGCACTGTGTATACGGTAAACAATTTCGTAAAATTTTTAGACATGATCTGCAGCCGTTATGGAAAATAGACGGAAGATGATGAAATTTGATCAAAAAAGCTCGATGAAGACTCTGGTTTAGGAATAACACATCGGAGAAATCCGAGATGGATGAAAAGTAGAAGATGTCCACAATAATATTTTGAAATTAAAAATTTTCAGATTTAGTTGATTTAGAAAAAATGCAATTTTAGCAGAATTAATCTGAAAAAATAAAAATTAAATCCAATCCAATCTGGATTTGAACCTACGATCTACAGATCAGCGGTTGACATGTTACGATCGAGTTACCCAGTTGGGTAATTAAATTCAAAAGTATATAAACAAGTATGACACACACACACACACACACACACACACACACACACACACACACACACACACATATATATATATATATATATCAGGAAATCATCCATTATGACGATGTGTTATTCCTCCTTGAAGACGAGTATTGTAGAGAATAAGGATTATAATTTTATCGTTTCACAACTTACCTATACAAGGTATTCCAAGAAAGCAAACGATTGCTGAGAATATTGTGACTATGGCAAATGCGGAAGGTAGATCCTTTAATGAGATGATCTCCAGTAAAATAACAGACATCAATGCGAAAAATGAACCAGAGAAAATTCCCACAATCACAGCATAAACGTAGTATACGGAGGTGTGTCGAACAACTGGCACAATAAAAGCTGAACTGCCACAGATGATCATGCATAATTCGTAAACACTGCTTGGCGAAAGGATCTTCAAATCTGTAAACCAACCCAAAGCTACACGGGCAAAGATTTCACATGCGCCTGTGATGGAAAATATTAGAACGGTGGTCGATTTCCCAATGTCTTCTGATTCAAGGAATGAAGGAAAAGTGATGAAATACCCTAAGTAGCTCATAGTAGTTAAAGAGAACGCCAATGATAACGATAAAAACTTGAGGTCTTTCATGATTTTGTTGTCACAAACGCAGATCTTGCGACATAGTACTTCTTTGAGTGATGATGGCGTGTTTTGCAATTCTTTTGTTTTCTTTGGGGTACGAGAGCAGAATTCATACGGTTGTTTAATGAAGGACGATGCCACACAAACATTCAACAGCACACCACCAAGTACTAACATGGCACCACTTATTGTGTATTTGTCAATAAGAAACTGGTATATATGTGGAAATAGGAATCCACCGACTCCACTGGCCGACAGTACTATGCCATTAGCAAGAGCACGATTGCGTTCAAAATAGTAGTTGATCAAAGTAGAACACGGTACATAGGCTAAGCCGTAACCAAGTCCTGAAAATCGACAAAATGTGTTTATTTAAAGGAACACGTGCTCCAAATTTTATGTTAGATTTTCATAAATATATCAATACTGCTGAATTCTGTTTATATAATGAAATAGAAGAAAGCTATTAATTGTGCATATAATGCTTGTGTGTAGAAATGTAAATGAAAATAGTTTCAAAAGACAGCCTGTCAATTCAAACACTTCTTTCCAAAACGAGCCGACTGTTGACCATGTGACTATCTTATTAGCATATCACGTGCTTTTTTCCCCAGCAATTATTGGATCTGTGCATGTTTAACTACCCTTTAGTGTTTTACACATGATCTGTCATAATCAATTTAGTCTGTACGTCCTTACTCGTATATATCTACAATCGATGAACTCGATGTTAAAACTGATCGACGCCTTTATTTTTTTTCCGACCACGTATGAAGATGCATATATTATTAAAAAAAAAATCAACCGAAGATGTCCGAGTGTTCAAGACAAGAATAAATATCAGGGATGAAATGGAGCAGTTTACGTTGCACATACCGCCATTATAAATATATTAACATGTTTAATCACGTTCGTTTGGAAACCAAAAAAAGATTATTGATAATAGTAAAAGTGTATTTCGTGCAATGACTTTTTGTTCGAGACTAGGATAGTCTATATACTGGTTTATACTGGATCGTAAACAAGAACACCAATCGATCAACTGCACCACTGAAAATCCCATAATCGACATCCGGATGTGCAGTAGTCCCCCCTTAGATCCAGTTGCGTATCCCCGTGCAAATGAAATTGGGCCTTAAATCGAGAGAAAAAATAAGAATATGATGCTCAAGGGGTAATATCCACGATTTCATAGTAAACAATAAACTTTGATGGCTCGTCAGACAATTGAATTTGTTTTGACGTGCGAGTTGGTAGTGAATTTTTTACCAATGGAATTGAGATGTCGAACAAAAAAAAAAAAGCAGTTTCAATATTATTTTATATAAAATTTTAGATAAAAAGTACTTAACACCGCCCTTTGCTATTATGTCTTCTAAAGGGTGATGGGAATTTTCACGTGTTTTTCAAGAGCTTTGATATAAACTATAAAATAAAATGTTTCTGCAGGAGATCGCCTTTTTCCATAGGATATTTTGGGTTGTGCAGTAGATCGACAAAACTAAAGCAATAAGAGTAATGTGAAAACTTACATTCTACTGAATATTGGAAATCGATAGTCCTTCATTTCAACAGTATATTATATATATATATATATATATATATATATATATATATATATATATATAGAGAGAGAGAGAGAGAGAGAGAGAGAGAGAGAGAGTTTTTCTTGAAATTTTACATCATACCCGTATTGTATGATTGAGAAATTATGTCATGTGTGTTTTTGTACGTGCGGCTTTAATTAATAATAGTAAATTGAATTGCCCAGAGCATCACATTCTTAATTTTTAATATAAGGCCCAATTTAATATGCACGGGTCAATTTAATCCCCACTTACCTAAATCAAGGGGGTCTACTGCTGCACAACCGGAAATCGATCATGGGATTTTTGTTTCACAATTTTCGTTTGTGTATCAGATCGATTGGTGCCAGTGATAGAGGCTGACGAGTGACGTACCTGTGATCAAACTGTAAGTGAGGGACCAATACCTTACATCGAGAGTGAGGGAACAACATGCGTACCCCAAACAGAGAAACAGACCCCCAAAGAAACATACCAAACGGAACGAGTACCGCGTGGCGAGCAGAATGGAGAAGGGGCCTGCAACAGTAGAGCGAACAGTTACAAGTCAAGCAATGGCATTCATATAAAACATTACGTGATCAATATCGGTGTTAATGAATGGTTAACTGTAGAATTGTAGCTCTCCGGGAAAAAAATGTTGACAAACTGCCTGATCTGGCAATATAATATATTAGCACCTTGTCTGGCAACATAATTACCGCCCTCTCTGGCAACATAATTACCACTCTGTCTAGCAACATAAATACCACCCGGCATGAAACAAATACCGCCCTGCCTATCAACGTAAGATCCTTCCGGTCTGGCAACTAAATTAATACCCGGTCTGGCAACATAATTTTTTCCGAAAAGCTACAACTCTGCAGCTACTGAATGATATGGAATCGCTATATATACATCTGTTACCTGTCAGAGACTGTACAAGTCCGGCGGCACTTTTGATGAGTGCGGTACTTCCGGCACCACTGTTTGTCACCGTCAGGATTTCCGAGTACAGGATTCCAAAGGACTTGAAGGAACCCATTGTTAGCATATACATAAAGAAGCAGACTGTAAAGTTAAACAACATGTGAAAATTGAATCACGACTGATGATAAGTTCATAATAGAAAACCACACAGACACCCAGGCTGTAGTTCTGTAGGATGCAACCTTAAACAACAGCGAACGATGGCACGTTTAGCAGCATGCAAAAAATAAATAAATAAATAAATAAAAATAAAAACAGGGGGCAAACAAATCAAGTGAAAGGAGGACTGTGAAACCAGTCACAAAATACACCAGTCCATATCACACACGACACATAGCCTGGAGGCGAGGGATATAAAAATGTCGTTTAAATATAAGATTGATTAAATATTGACTAAATATTGTTTAACGTCCCACTCGAGAATCTTTCACTCATATGGAGACGTCACCATTCCCGGTGAAGGGTTGCAAATTTAGACCTATGCTCGGCGCTTATGGCCTTTAACCAGGGAGGGATCTTTTACGTGCCACACCTGCTGTGACACGGGACCTCGGTTTTTGCGGTCTCATCGTTCCCGGATACACTGTACAAACCTTCTAACTATGTTTTACACAAGGAAGCTTTGTCAGAATAACGAATATATAATAGCAAAGGGAGATAATAACTGTCCACAATACACAATGTATGGGGGAGTGCATAGTAAAACAACCTCGGTATTTGCAGCGGTGTCGAGCAACGATAGGTCATTTGGATACATCGATTATCATTGTTCAAGATTAGTAAACATGTATATTTACAAATTTATGTGTATGTATCTTTTGTCATAGTTGTATATGGAGTATCAAAAATTAAACTGTATTTGAGAGAATCCCCATTGTTTACAAGGAAGGGAGAAAATGCAACAAACCAGGCAGCGTCTCGACCCCACGTCCCCTGAATCTATATTTAGGAGGTCTACTGACTGGGCTAGTCTGACCGCCTCATCCCTCCCTCTCTAAATGTATTCACAATTTGGAGACACCAACCCAGGATCTTTGTTCTGGTAGATAATTTCTTCCTGTAACATTTGGTGCCGTGACCAGTATTTGCAGCTGACTACGAGGCTAGTCCGTTGCATCTTTTTCCTTATTTTTGTTACATTGTGGATAAGAGTTATATCAGTTTTATCGGTTGTTTGACACCAAATGGTAAATCTGAGGGCGATTGCTTGAAATCAAATTAAGGTGGCTCGTGGCACTAAAACTTTATTTAATAGCTCGTTTAAGCACCTCGTATGAAGCATGATTTCACCATTGAAAGAGTGATACAAGTTCTTAATTATTTTTTTTATATTTTCCCAGAATGATAAAGGTCCTTTTTTTGCAAATAAGATATTTTAAAATAAAAACTTTGCTATATTATGATATTTAAATCAAAATAAGGTGGCTCATGGCATCAATTCATATTGAAATTTGGACTTGGCCTCATCAACGGAGGTTCCGTATCGTAGCAGGCGTTTGGACGTTGAAGAACTCTCACTGCTACGGCCGTCAGCGCTAACCATAGATAAAAATTTGTGGTACTTCAACAACAACTACACTCAATTGATATGAGTGAAAAGTTATCGACGGGATGTAAAACAACTAACTAGCTAATAATTTCACATAGGATACGATGATCTAATTTTGTAACGTCAACGAGTTACAGGGGCCTCCGTGGCCGAGTGGTTAGAGCATCGGGCTCAAAATCACAAAGCCTCTCACCTCTGTCGGCGCGCGTTCGAATCTCGGCCGCGGCGTTATGTGAGCAAGTTTGCCAGTTTACTTGCGGAAGGTCGGTGGTCTCTTCCCAGGTACATTGTATCTGGGTTCTCTCCTCCACCAACAAAAACTGGACGCCACCAGATAACTGAAAAAATGTTGAGTGTGGCGGAAAGCAATAAATAATCAATCAATCAATCAACGAGTTACAGTAGACTTTTTGTGAAATTTGGGATTTCGTCAACCTCTGATAGGTTATATATATCTGCGCAAACAATAGGCGCCTGGATCAAGGATATTGCACTGTATTATATGTCAAAAATGCAGGAAATTTGAACCGTGAATAAATTTTTCTCGATCTTCAGTCAATGTTATAAGCATCTTATCCCATCTTATAAATTAGAGGGATTAGGTTATTTTTAAAACGTGGCTAAATTAGTATCATGTGTAATGAAACATGTAGTTAAGTTTCCTGAAACACAAAATATTAAAAAAGAAGTCGGAGAGAAAGATTTATTTATGGTTCGAATTTCCTCCATTGTATACAGATATTATATATAGGGCAATATCTGCGACCATGATGCCTGTTGCTCCACCATTTATAGATGTTAACAAAACCAAAAGCAGCATTTAAACGAGCGCAAATCATTCACAGAATATTGAACAGCATGAAAGTTCACTGAAGAAACAAAAGCTGAATATCGAATTGATAAGAAGATCCACGTAAGAATTTATTCAAAATAATTTATTGGAGATATCAAATTAAATATGAACGTTGTCTTCCATTCAATATCAACTGATTGTTTACCTCCAAGTATTACCCAGGCATATCCTCTGTCAATGTCTTGCTGTCTAGAAGCCATAATCTGTAAAAAGAAACACATAATAATATGTTATCGCCCTTAAATATATACGTATAGTACGGTGTGCGTGTGATCTCTACACCAATAAATAGATTACATATCAATCTCAAATTATCCTGTTTAAGTTAAGTGATCATTGGATCATTGTCCTCTTGCAGCAGAGTTTGTCAATTTTTCTCAAGCGGAAAATGGACCCTTACCAAAATGCAAACCTTGCTGCACATGTGCAGCAAATATGCGGCAAACAAATCAGTGTGGCAGAAGTGTGCAGCTAATGTCACAAGCAGCACACAGTGTGCCAGAAGTGCTCTACAACTTTTCCTGTAGGATTTAGAATCAAGACAGTGAGCCAGAAGTTCACCACAATTTTATATTTAGAATCGAAACAGTGTTCCAGAAGTTTATTACAACACTTTCTTGAAATTACATGAATTTATTATTTAGAAATATCAGAATATGCATTTAATCAATTTGAAAACGGGTTTACTGATTATATTAAAGAAGATGACGTTCTCCTGTGAGGTGACTTTAATGCCAGAACATGGGGCTTAGTTGACTATGAAAAGGCCGAGATAACTAACAATATTCAATCTCGTAATTCCTATAGAAAATCAGAGAGATGGGCAAACACGGACCCTTGGTCACCCCAGAGATGGGATCAAGTGCCTAGGAGGAGTAAGTATCCCCTGTCGATCGGTCACACCCGCCGTGAGCCCTATATTCCGATCAAGTAAACGGAGCAATCCGTAGTCAGAATCAGTGTGCCAAAAACGGCCTGAGAATTGGTATGAAACACATCAGAAAGCAGTTGACTTAATGGTAAGTTGTACTGGCAAACTGGATCATTATAACGACCATAAAATTTGCAAAATGCTGACTTTAGACGAGACTGTACAATCCCTCTAACATCAACTATTTAAAATCTGATCATAAGCAGAACAAATTCTTGCGTATCGAATCAGTTGGGAGATATAAACATCATATGCAGGTGATGATGGAATATTGCCACATACATAAGGGAAGTTGACGATGGAGAAATTGAAATCATCCCGTTTGTCATAAAGTTGAGTTGTTAGTTTGGCGCCGGCATGTATTTTCAGTAAAATTTCTAAGTACAAAGCAGAAGTGGAAGACTATGTGGTGTCTTTTATATCAAGCTCACTGGGATATATCGAATCGACATATGAATGAAAATTACATTGTTGATAGACAAAACGTCTGTCTTTGGACGAAGTAGGACAAACTTTCTGGGGTTGTCCTATCCCATATTTTTATTCACCATACGTAAATCCACCTCGCAATCATCTAGTCATGAAGTCAAATACCCAAGATGAACATCTCACGAATATGTGCAAATCGACTCATTTACGTATGCTAAATGGAGATTCCTTGGTGATTTCTTGGGTTTCTTTAACTATTTTTTCAAATCTAATGCCACTGCGGACTACAGGTTAACATGAAATTCCTTATACAACAAGATAATTAAATGTTGATGCTCCAAATGAATTGTCTAATCACTATATTACTTCCACTGGTTGGAGAAGCATTGTCCCCATGATAATAGTGAAGAAAAGTGTAACCATCTTGGTGGTAAGTTCTTCTGGTCAGATGATTGTAAGACAATTATATTCAAGCCTCAATCGAGCCAGTACCAACTAGAAATATCAAGAGCCTTTATAGTGACTTGAATAATGAAAATAACTCGGATATTGATACACTGGTGAACATTTATACTGAAGCTGGTCTCAAAACTGGAAAATTTAGAACTATAAAGCTTGTAAACATAGTAAACATATTAAGCCTAAGAATGAATGGATGTCTGACCATTGCTTAATGCTGAGAAGGGAGGTTAGAAATATCTGTAATTTCATCGAAGAACATTCTAGGTGTGCACAATAAAACATCTAGCTTGGCTGCAAAACTTGAACTAGGTAGGTCCCCTTTACATGTCAAAATATTTCAGCTCGCATCTAATTACTTTTCCCAGATTGGAAAGTTCGACAAATGATAACCTTGTTTTAAAATATACATTCTTGGAAGATACAAAGTAAATTTTTTTTAAAACAAATGTTGGCAAAGCTTTATAATACAATTAAAAAGAACACATAAAATATTTGGTTCTAAACTTCATGATTTCTTCGTAAATAAACCCTTTGATAAATTACAAAATATTAATAACACTTGAGCGGTTCCCTAAAGTTATTGTCTATACCATTTTAGCAATATTTGAGTATTTGAATAATTCAATTTTATCTATATTGTACGTACAGTAATACGGTACTGTGTGTTTATGACAGTATATGGTGCAAGTTAATGTCGTGTTGGGCTTTTTCTAGACCATGAAAAAATATTCAACCCATATACACACTTCAATGAGTTTGCTTTTATTTTCCAGACATTTAAGAAACTCGTGCAGTAAGCCTTGGTCAGTAACCAACAGAAAAAGGCAAAGATGGCTTCGACCAAAACACACAAGACAGAGAGAAAAGATGTTATATCCTAAAATGATTAAAAATAATTAAACACCAGTAAATAAAAAGACACACACAGATACAAAAATTTAATCTGCCATTTTCGTTTATCGTGCATGCCTTTATTCAGCGCATTCTGATAAAAGAGAAATCAAAAACATATTCAATAAGAAGTGAATAGATATGAATAAGTATAAATGAGTTTAGATATGTTAATCAACAGGTGTTTTGATTTGTGTTTCATCGATTCAACAAAAATTGAACCCGACCGTGACACTTGCTAAATCTGCAGCTGTATTAAAAAAGAAATTAAAGTGTTAACAAATTCGATATATATTCACCAAACAACATGTGATCTCTTGGCTCCACGAACTATGTGCTGATTGGACGACATTCGGTCAATACATTCGCTGAAAACGGCGATTCCACATTTCAAGGTAGTTGAGAATATGTGAACCTGAAGCCTTTTAAAGTTTTTTATTTATAATCCCCCATCATCTTATATATATATATATATATATATATATATATATATATATATATTTCCTATCTATATGTTTTCTTCGCCCTTTGTCAAACGGGACGTATTATGTTGTGACGCTGCCCATTCGTCCGGTTGTCCAAGGTCATATTTTCCAGACATTTTTCTGTCACGGATACATGTACAGCATTGAAACTTTGTCACAATTTCTCTCTCAAGAAGTACGAGAGTGAGTTTGCATTTCAGCTGGATTTTTGCATCGAGACATACGTTCTTTAGGGAGAAAAGTGGGTCAAACAGTTTTCTGAACTATTTTCGTTACGGATACAGATATTGGCCCTATATTTAGTCACAAGCGTATTCTCAAGAAGGAATACAGGTTAATTTCCATTTCAGCTAGATTGGTCCGTCCGTCCGTTCCCTACTTTAAGTCTAAAAGCGGATCAAACAGTTTTCCGAATTTTTTTATCGTTATGAATACAGGTATTGCCCTTAAATATTGTCACAACCTCTTTCAGAAAAATACATAATGAGTTCACATTTAAGCAAATAGTTGTCTAGACCTTTTCTCGCCATGGTTACAGATAACATTTTGTCACAACGTCCCTATCAGTGAAGTAGAAAATCAGTTCACGTCAGCTGGATTGATGCACCATGACCTACTTTAAGGCTTTTCCATTCAGAATGTGTGATATCGATTCAGAGTGCATCATGTGCTTACAGGTTGATTCTCACTGTCCGACGGGTGTATGCTGTGCTGTTTGTGGAACTCCTCTTAAATATATTAAAGATTATTTGCTATGTCATTGCTCTTGAAATTATATCAATTCAATTAATATTAAACAGAATATATCAGAAGTATGCACTGAGAGTGTGCTGCAAACTGGCGGAAAACTGCACAGTAAGAGTGTGAAGCAACTTTGACGCAAAGAGAAAAAAACATGCATACGAAAAATGTACTTCCTGCGCCTCAAACTGTGTGCCAGATGTGTACAGCTAGTGTGTTCCTCAGCTTTGTCAGAAATTGTGTGCCAGAGAACAAATTTGCTTACGAAATATATAATTGTCGCAAATGCGCTGCAAGTATACAACAGTATTTTGTGCTCAGGGGCTTTTTGGTATGGTAAACCCATACAACAGCTGTATACATTCTACAATATTTGGAATAATCAATTTTTATATCATCACAATCAAAAATGGAATAGTCGCTGTAGCTGTTAAACAACCCAATTATGCAAAACGAGGGATGCATAACTTTTTTTTTGCCCTTTTGTTATTTGTACTTATCACATAAAAAAGAAGTTTAAAATTCTGGAAAATACTGTAAAATTCCAGATATACCAATGAATGAAAGATTATGTACACACTGTAGCACGTATAATATAGCAAGTGAATTTCATTATGTGTTAGAGTGTATTGCGCTTTCTCGCATACAAAAAAAAAAACTGCATTAACAAATAATTATTTTGAAAGATTTCTGATCTAATTTCAAACAAGATCTTTAAAAATAACTAATAAAAAAAATTGTGTATATGTTTATTATAAAGATATACTTGATTTAGCCTGTCCTCCGTGACTTTCATGCTTGCATCTCTCTCTCTCTCTCTCTCTCTCTCTCTCTCTCTCTCTCTCTCATTTTTATAATGTATAACTTGTATTTGTGACCAGAAGTGTATGTTTGTATGTTATCTATTGACCTCATTTATAAATGATTTTGAGAATAATTGAATTTGACCTCTGAAGGGTACGCACCAACTTGCCTACTCGTTCCTTTGTTCGCGAGTTCTTCGGTTCTGTCTTATGTACAAGTTTTTGAACCCACACCAAACCAGTAGGGATGACACTTCGTATATAGCCTTTTTTCTGTAGCTTTTCAAATTAATAGGTGAAAAGTCAAGGTCACGAAAATGGAATTTCGATTTTTTTTAAGAAAAGAAGATAACCTAATGGAGCAGTTTTCATCGATCTTAATTATTCGCAGGAATGAACTCTAACATAATGAACTTGAAACTTAGTGGTGTTTAATGCTAAAGGTGAAAGGTCGATGTCACTGAAAGGAAAGTTCCAAGATTGCAAGTATAAAAGAATTCAAATATCACAATCACAAGTTAGAACGACCTAACAGTTAGTATCAAACACGCCAGACAGCATTTAACCTAATAGAAAGTTGTACTGGCAAACTAGATCGTTATAACGACCATAAAATGTGCGAAATGCTGACTTTAGACGAGAGTGTACAAATCCCTGTAACATCAACTTCTTTTTCAGTAGACTGCCTTGATTAGAAACTGATCATATGCAGAACAAGTTCTTGCGTATCGAATCAGTTGGGAGATACAAACACAATATACATGCGATGATGGAATACTGCCACATAGATAACGGAAGTTGACGATGGAGAAATTGAAATCATCCCGTTTTTCATAAAGTTGAGTTGTTAGTTTGCCGCCAGCATCTATATAGTAAATTCAAACCCAAAACCCAAGCGATATAATTGTCTGTGGGAGAACAGATATACAAATATCGCACTTTCTGCACAATTGGTTTCTCCATGACTGTGACCGCAAATATGGGACTCTTAAACACTACATGCATGTGTAAATGAATTCATTTTAAAAATCGCAGACTCTACGTCAGAGTGGCCGCTCTAATACATTTCACATATAAACGTCGTCAATTGGATACATTCATTATACATTATGATATTCAAAGTTTTACACAATTTTCAGTGTTTTAAAACAATTTTTGTAAAATAATAAGGTACAAAAATCTTACCAGAGGAAATAGTGCGTCTTTTCAAGTGATTTTAAGAAATAGGTTTTGGTCCAATAAAATGTAAGATGCAATCGTGCTTTTAAATATTCATCATCGAAGTCAATGGTAACCTGGATAGATCCACACGCACGATGACAGGAGTATGATCTGAAGTCGGTGTGATGTAACGGTTTACAGTTTTACAAAGCTATCTTTCTGTATGAATATGAATGCCTGTAGATAACATCATATCATAGGTACTCCTATTTCTATATGAATGTGAGTACATGTAGATAACATTACATCATAAGGTACTCCTATTTCTGTATGAATGTGAGTACATGTAGATAACATTACATCATAAGGTACTCCTATTTCTGTATGAATGTGAGTACATGTAGATAACATTACATCATAAGGTACTCCTATTTCTATATGAATGTGAGTACATGTAGATAACATTACAATAAGTACTCCTATTTCTATATGAATGTGAGTACATGTAGATAACATTACATCATAAGGTACTCCTATTTCTGTATGAATGTGAGTACATGTAGATAACATTACATCATAAGGTACTCCTATTTCTATATGAATGTGAGTACATGTAGATAACATTACAATAAGTACTCCTATTTCTATATGAATGTGAGTACATGTAGATAACATTACAATAAGTACTCCTATTTCTATATGAATGTGAGTACATGTAGATAACATTACATCATAAGGTACTCCTATTTCTGTATGAATGTGAGTACCTATATGTACATTAACTGTGGCGTTGGTTGAGCAATCCGGAATAGTGCGGGTGATATATTTTGGTTGTTCGATTTTGAGTTGAAGATCCGGAATGAAATGATACTTCCGCAATACGTGTATATCTCCGTTTTTTGATTTTCATGGTTCTTGACTCTATTCGTTTACACATGTTAAATTCAAGGTTATTATGTCATTATATAACTGTTTTCAATTTCACAGCTTTGATCAGAATGGATAAGAGCGAAAATTAAATTTTGAGTTGTTCGATCGTGAGTTGTTGAGGAAACCTCAGTCAGCTCAGTCATCTCCAGAACCATTCGTAGGGTAAAGTAGTCTCGGAGAATTAGCACTATATGGAGTTTGCTGTTGAAGTTCCGGAATCACACTTTATTATATTTGAGGTACTTCACAGACATTAATGTTGTGTCTTATTTTTCAGCTATTTAAGTTATCCATGTATTTGGATCAAGTGATAAAATTTTAGTAATAGTCTATCCTCCTATTACAGGTGTTTAGATCTGACAGGTCTCAAAATATCCATCAAATATCTTTCAAAATGACTTAAATATTTCATTAAACATGTGAATTTTCCAACTGAGGAAACACTCTGAAAAAATTAAAATTTTTAAGATGATTAAATTGTTTGTTCTGTGTGTGTGTGTGTGTGTGTTAAGTAACTTAGGTCCGGGACTAAGATTTATAATGAACTCTACTGGGTAAGACATTAAACCTCTCTGTATAAGTCCACCCTAAGGAGTCATTCTGAATCAATCAAAGCATCTTTTTTAACATCTAGATAGTACCGTGGGATCCGGGTTAGAATAGGTCCTCAGTACCCCTTGCTTGTTGTAAGAGGCTATTAAATGGGACAGTCCATCGGATGAGACCACAGACACCGAGGCCCCGTGTAACATCAGGTGTGGAAAAATAAAGATCCCGCCCTACTCAAAGGCCGTAAGCGTCGAGCATTGGCCTAACTTTGCAGCCCTTCACCGGCATATTGTGACGCCTCCATATGATGAAAAATTCTCGAGCGGGACGTTAATTTACAACCTACCAACCAACATCCAGATATTATTATCCATAATAGCTACCGATACGTTTGAAAATTTGATAGACGGTTTTAACGTTTTGTTTCGTGGCGTCTACCTTCTTACAAAATTATGTGTATACATGTATCTTAATAAAAAGTCACAAATATATGAAACTACATATATTTACTTTTTTGTGCCAAGAATAAACCTCTACTGTTTCATTGTATTCTATCTCTGGATATAATGCAATGTTTCATTGTATTTTATTTCTGGATATAACTATACTGATTTCATTGAATTTTCATTATGATATACCATTTGATACCGTTTCATTGTATTGTATCTCAAGATATATTATTGTATTATTTGTCAGGGCCTCCGTGGCCGAGTGGTTAGAGCATTGCGCTCAAAATCACAAGTCCTCTCACCTCTAGTTGGCGCGGGTTCGATTCGCGCTCGCTCCGATATATGTGAGAAAGTTTGCCAGTTTACTTTTGGAAGGACGGTGGTCTCTTCCCGGCTACATTGTATCTGGGTTTTCTCCTCCACCAATAAAAACTGGACGCCACCAGATAACTGAAAAATTGTTGAGTGGCGTAAAACAATAAACAATCAACAATCAATCAATCAATATTATTTGTTTGATATAACTATACTGTTTCATTGCATTTTATCTCTGGATATAACAATCTATACTTTTTCAGTGGATTTTATCTTTGGATGAAAGCCTAAGATAACAAACAGTATTCGATCTAGTAATTCCTATAGAAAATACAAATCAGAGATGGGCGAACACGGATCCCAGGATATACTAGAGGCGGGATTAGGTGTCTAGGAGGAGTAAGCATCTCCTGCGAGTCCTATACATGGGGTAATCTGCAGTCACAATCAGTGTGCCAAGAACGGCCTAACAATCGATATGAAGCACGTCAGGCAGCATTTGATCTAATGTACTGGCAAACTAGATCGTTACTGTTTGTTTGTTTTACGTCCTTTCGACACTTTTGTACTCATAATGAGACGTCACAATCTGTAGTTAAAGTACCACAAATATAGATCTATGCTTTGCGCACAGCGCCGTAGCAGTGAGGGTTCCTTAACGCCCAACGCCTTCCGCGACACAGGACCTTCCTTTTTAAGGTCATATCCAAAATACATGTGATTCTCACTTCTAAATGATCGGTCGCAATAGTTCAGTGGTTAGTGCGTTCGCTTCGTAACCGGGAGGTCGTGGTCATGGCATGCGTGGGTCTCGAACTCACGACCTCCCAATTATGAAGTAAACGATCTAACCGCTGAATACAGCGAATGGTCTACATCATTATAACGACCATAGAATTTGCGAAATGCTTACCTCAGACGAGAATGTAGAAACCCCTGTAACATCAACTTGTTTGTCAATAGCCTACCTCGATTTAAAAACTGATCATACGCAGATCAAGCTCTTGTGTATCGAATCATTTGAGAGATATATAAACACCATATGCAAGTTATAACGGAATTTTGCTACATAGATAAGAAAGATGACGATGGAGGAATTAAAATCATCCCATTTGTCATTAAGATGAGTAGTTAGTTTGTCATTAGCATTTATTTTCAATAACATATCTAAGTACGAAGTAGATGCGGAAGACTCTATGGTGTCTTTCATTCAACTTCACTGGGATATATCGAATCATATGAATGAAAATGATCATTGTTAAAAGATAAGAGGTCGTCGATATATCTAAATGACGAACTGAAGGCCAAAGGAAGAGATTTTTTCTTTTTCATATAGTAGCTATTGAAAGAAATGAATTCTGCCTCATAAGAAAATAAACAGACACACAGACACACACAGATATATATATATATATATATATATATATATATATATATATATATATTCATTGATTTTATCTTAGAATAAATTACTGTATATCGTTTCATTCTGTTTATCGTTTATCTTTGGATACATCATTCTGTTTATCTCTGGATACATCATTCTGTTTATCTCTGGATACATTATTCTGTTTATCTCTGGATACATTATTCTGTTTATCTCTGGATACATTATTCTGTTTATCTCTGAATATATTATTCTGTTTATCTCTGGATACATCATTCTGTTTATCTCTGGATATATTATTCTGTTTATCTCTGGATACATCATTCTGTTTATCTCTGGATACATCATTCTGTTTATCTCTGGATACATTATTCTGTTTATCTTTGGATACATCATTCTGTTTATCTCTGGATACATCATTCTGTTTATCTCTGGATATATTATTCTGTTTTGATGTATTGTATTTATCTCTGCATGTAACAATTTGTAATTTTTTTCTCTGGATATAACAATCTTTACTATCTCATTGTAGTCTCTCTCTGCTAATTTGCAGGTTTTGTTATTCGTCTTTTCGCCTTTATTTTATCATCTTTTCGACTTTTCGTTTTGACGTCTTTTCGTTATCTCGGGGGCGAAAAGTCGCTAATTATCGTTTGGTAGTCTTTTCGCCTCGAAATAATGGAAAGACGTCCAATTGTAAAATGGCAGAAACCAGCCACCATATTTCTGAAAGGTTTAATAAAAATAAAATCTTTTTTTAACATGAACATCATCATCAGATATTCACGGTTGATTACACTTCGCTCCCCAAACCATCACCCGTGGGTCCATTCGTACCAATTCGACGAGGGACGAAGCATATCCGGTGTAACGATGAAAAGTGACTCCCGTAGAATATTGACCGGGGGTCATTTTTCTATGTAGAAATTTTACCCCCTGGTCAATATTCTATGTAGAAAAATGACCCACTATTTTGTAGAAATTATGGCCTTGGGCTCACTTTTCTACGTGTTGATTGTAGAAAAATGACCCCGTTGAATAATGACCCTTTGTCATTTTTTTAATACAAAAAATGGTTTTGGTAGGAATATTCTTGTTAGGCAAATACATAGGGGTAAAATCACTACATAGAAAAATGACCCCCGGGCAATATTCTACGGGGATCTCTTTTCGTCGCTACACCGGCCTTGAACAGCATCTTCAATATACTTGCCGTTATGTAGCACCATAAGAAATTGAATACGATGTAGAACATTTAAATTTGTGTTTTTGACATTTCTGGATGCATGGCCACGAAAAATGCAGCGAGTGTATACAATTGCATTTTCACATTTCAGATTTTGCGTACACGTAGTACATGTATCGGGTCTCCAGACCATAAACTGAGAATAGACTTAAGTCTAAATTTCAAATGTTTGTATTTGACTATTTTTATAAGGCAGCATCTTTTAAACATTTGTGCCAGATCAATCATCAATATTTTGACTTCTATTTTCAGTTTATGATCTTGAGGCCGGGTATCCCACATCATCATCTCTTTCAAACTATCGGAAGTCTCTATTCAACAAAACTTGGACCTGTTCTATACGGTGCGCCAGAACAGAAAATCACCACCCCCCGTCTATCGTTTACTTGTTTCCAGCAAGTTTTCGTTTGCAGCATCGTTCCCATCTTTCTTTTCCGTATTGGCATCAGTGGCGAGAGGTTTAGAACAACGGGATATACAGAACGTTATCACGACTGCAACTAGCTGTGAAGTGCCGCTCACGTAAAACACGCCGTCCCAGCTCCCTGTTAAATCTTCAATCCAACCTGAAAACAAAAGATCCATTAAAAAAATGTTCATCTGCTGTTTTTTATATATCAATTGTTTCAAGATCGAACAAGAATATAACTATGTATTCAACATGTCATAGCTGAAGCCATGTCACACACGCTTGGATTGCTTAGTGTATTTCAATTCATTTATTCACTCCAAACTTTGGTATGATGGTTTATGAGGTACGTAACTATATATGCTAGCAACTAAACAAAATTGGCAAGTGTGCAAGTCTATAGATAACACGTTATATACAGCACGTGTTAAACCTTTGTATAAAAAGGATAGCCCCCTCTATGTTGGAAACTATAGATCTGTTAGTATTCTTAGTACTGTGTCAAAAATGTATGAAAAGAGTGTACATATACAACTTTAAATTTTTTAAAAGTGAGAATACCCTTTTATTTGAATTTCAGTCTGGTTTTCGAGACAAGTGTTCAACAGATACCTGTTTAATTCAGCGTGATGCCTTCAACTTTGCAGTCATCAACTTTTCCATATCTATACCACTTTTGTCTGCTTATGGTGTGTATATCTCCCAGTTGATTAGATACGTGAGAGCATGCCACGAGTATGAGAATGTTTTAAAGCGAGGTCAACTACTGACAAACAAGTTGACGTTTCAGGGTTATAACGAATCTCGTTTGAAGTCACCATTTCGCAAATTTTACGGTCGCTATAATGACCTTGTTTGCGATTACAAAGTGTCTCTGGGATATTTGTTGAATGATTTCTTTCATACCCTTTGTTAGACTGTCATTTTTCATACTAACTTTGACTACAGATAATCCCGTTTACCTAATTTCGACTAAGGGCTCACGGCGGGTGTGACCGGTCAGCAAAGGATGCTTACTCCTCCACGGCACCTGATCCTACCTTCGCTTTGTCGGAGGTCCGTGTTGCCCTACACTCGAACTTGTATATGTCTTGGGGATTTATGATTACGATTTACACATTTTTTCATTGTTTACTTCGCCATTCGATATTTGATTATTTTAGAGATAATAATACGAAAGATCTGTTTACTGGTATGACCTACAGAAATCTTTCGACACTGTTGATCATTCCATATTATGTAAGAAATTAGAAATCTTTGGGGTCAATCATTAGGTTGGTTTACATCGTATTTAATCGTATTTAAGTTAGATTTTAGTAAATATACTGGACAAAAAAATTAGGGATCGTTGACATTTTAGTTTGATAAAATTTTTGTGAGAAATATTTAGTGAAATACCACATATACATGGATTGAGAAAACATTTCGTGACTTGAATCCTGTTCACTGTATGCTTTTTCACAATTTGCAGGTGCCCGTGAGTCGCTCGATGAACGTGCTACACTTTGGGGATTTGTGTAAGGCAGATAATCAGTCAGCAGACATCAACACGTTATTGATAAAGTGAACAACGATTGAACGTGACTTAAGTAAAGGTATGCCACCACAAAGACGTCATTTACAGGCAAATTATCGCATTCCAATTGGAATGCTTCAGGCTAGATAAACCCAACGAGATGCTACTATCCGGTTAGGTGTGTCTCCGAGTGTCATCTTTAGACACTGGACACGATTTCAGGGGACTGGTACAGCCAATGAGAGGCCTAGAAATGGCAGACCTCTTGCTACAAGGGAACGCCGAGACAGGTACATCGTAACGTTGGTCCGGAGACATCGTTTTCAACCTGCTCGAAGGCTGACTCGTCAGTTTAATGCTGACACAGGCCTACACATTACGTACCAGACTTTGCGAAAGAAACTTCATGTTACTAATATCAGGGTTTACAGACCAGTAGTGCATTCCAGACTTCTCGCACGTCATCGACAAGCACGCTTGAAATTCGCACGTCAACATGTGAATTGGCATAGACGATACTGTTCAAAGATGAGTCCTGATTTTGTCTCGCCTTCCGATGGTCGTATGCATGTGTGGAGAGAGGTCAGACAGAGATACAGCCAGATATTGGGGCTGAACACAATCGGTTTGAGGGTGGCTCTCTGATGATTTCGGGTGGGATCTCTCTGGTGGTTCGCACTAACATGGTAGCCATCAGGAACGGCGCACTGACTGCTTTCCGATAAAAGGATGGAAATTATCATCCATCTAGTCGTCAGATTGTTTGCAGGTGCAGTCGGGCCAAATTTCATTCTGATGGACTATAACGCCCGTCCGTACGATAACGCTCATGTGGTTCAGGAGTATCTGCATAGGGAAACTATCAAGCGTATGGAGTGGCCTGCTGTTTCACCGGACATGAATCCCATCGAGCATGTGCAGGATCACCTTTCACAGCGTTAAAACCAACCACAGACTTTGGATGACCTTGAAAACGCGCTGAGACAGGAATGAAGCAATCTCTCACAACAGAACATTGTGCATCTCATAATGAGTATGCAACGCCGATACCAGGCTGTTTTGATGAGTATTGATGAAACTCTGCGTCAATTTTGGACATATTCTGTAAAGTTCAAGTTGTCTTTCATGCCAGATTATACATTCTGCCATGTACGTACAAAGGTTTAGTTTTAATCAATGAAATTCTCCATGACCCCTAACTTATTTTGTCCAGTACATTGTATTCGGGGTTAAAGTCGAAAAAAAATAAGAATGTGATATCGATCATGTGATTTTTCTTTCACAACTTTCGGTTATGCAGTAGATCGATTGATGGCAGTGATAAAGGCCGACAACGAGTGACGTACCTGTGATAAAACTGTATGTGAGGTACCAATACCTTACATCGAGAGTGAGGGCACAACATGCGTATCCCAAACAGAGAAACAGACCCCCAGAGAAACATACCAAACGGAACGAGTACCGCGTGGCGAGCAGAATGGAGAAGAGGCCTGTAATATTGAAGGAAACAGTTTCAAGTCCGGCAATGGCATATTTATATAAAACATTACGTGATCAACAACTATGTTATTGAATGATTAGTTGCAGAAATTAACTTTGAAAAGTTGCATTTGAATTGTAATTTGGTACTTATGTACACATTTCTTTTTACTCCAAAAATCTTTACTCTTAGTTACTATGTTAGCTTCAGTTTATTCTTATTTTATTTCATGCCCTTTTTATGTATTTATTTTCTTTGTTTTAGCTAGTTTTACATGTAAAGTGCACTAGGGTAATTATGCTGTTGG
This sequence comes from Ostrea denselamellosa, assembly GCA_024699665.1. Taxonomy (NCBI): domain Eukaryota; kingdom Metazoa; phylum Mollusca; class Bivalvia; order Ostreida; family Ostreidae; genus Ostrea; species Ostrea denselamellosa. Next base: position 4,061,664 of record JAMZEH010000041.1, read on the forward strand.
TATATAAATGTAATATAATTGTAGCTCTCTGAAAAAATATGTCGACAAACCGCCCCATCTATCACTGTCAACATAATAACCGCCAGGTCTGTCAGCATAAGTACAGCTCGATTTGGCGACATAATCACCGTCCAGTCTTGCAACATTTTCTTTCAAAGAGCTATACTTCTGCAGCTACTGAATGAAAAGGCTAAGATAACGAACAGTATTCAATCTCGTAACTCATATAGAAAATACAAATCAGAGAGATGGGGAAACACGGAGCACTGGACATACCAGAGGTGGGATCAGATGTCTAAGAGACGTAAGCATCCCTTGTCGATCGGTCACACCCGCCGTGAGCACTACATCCCGATCCCTATCCGCAGTCAGACTCAGTGAGCCAAGAATGTTTCACCTAGTGGAAGGTTGTACTGGCAAACTAGATCGTTATAACGACCATAAAATTTGCGAAATGCTGATTATAGATGAGACTATACAAACCTCCGTAACAGCAATTTCTTTGTCACTAGCCTGCCTCCATTTAAAATGTGATCATATGCAGAACAAGCTCTTGTGTATCTAACCGATTGGGAGATATAAACACCATATGCAGTTGATGATAGAATATTGCCACATAGATAAAGGAAGTTGACGATGGAGAAATTGAATTCATTCAGTTTGTCATCAAGTTAAATTGAAAGTCGCCAGCATTTATTTCCAATAAAATATCTAAGTAGGAAGCAGATGTGGAAGATTCTGTGGTGTCTTTTATTGCACGTTCACAGGGATATATCGAAGCGAGATATGAATGAAAATGACCATTCTTAATGGATAAAACGTCGTCATATAGCTAGATTCTAATTGAAAGTCACAGCAAGAGATTTGTTTCTTCTCGTGTAGCAGCTTTTGAATGAATTCTGCTTCTTAAGAATATAAAAACAGATCAACCAACAAAGGATTACAATTCGTACCCATGGGAATTCCAACAGACTGTTGGAAGACCTGATCACCAGCCTAGGATGATATTGTCAGTGAGGAGCTCTAGCATCCTTTTAATTACAACTTCAGAGCACTTGTGCAAGGAGTCAGAGTGGTGTTTAGCAGAGTAATTTTTTTGGATGACCGATCACTAGATATGAATATTTCCTTCTACGATTGTTGTTGACAAAGCAACTGTCTATTATGTCAAAAAGTGTAGTCTTTAATTTTAGTGAGGTATGGTCGTGTAAAATTTTGTAAAATCATACGTTTTAATGTTGTTGATTTCAAAAAAGTTTTATTTCAAATTAATTGAAGGTTATTTAGAATTTTTAAAAATCCACTTTTGATTTACACCATTTCTGGCAAATGTAGTGGCACAAGACGTTTGAAGTGTCTCCTTCACATGAGTTAGTATTTTTGTGAGGAGCAAAGATAGGGGTTGGGTAGAATTTATTAAATCCAGCAATGCATCTTTGTAGAGATTTCTGTGCAGTTTGGGGGTTCAGTATAGGTACGGTAACTCATATTCATCTACTCTAATGACTGCGATATTAAATGTGTTTAAAACTAAAGCTTGATTTTAAAGAATTTCATATTTTGAAAGGGTAGTTGGAATATAAGTATGCTTACTAACTGTGGAATTAATGCCAAATTCGTTTACAATGCAGTTGTAATAATGAGTCTTGCAAACAAATACAATGTTGTGAATGATATGGAATCGCTATATATACATTTGCTACCTGTCACAGACTGCACAAATCTGGCGGTACTACTGATGAGTGCAGTACTTCCGGCACCACTGTTTGTCACCGTCAGGATTTCCGAGTACAGGATTCCAAAGGACTTGAAGGAACCCATTGTTAGCATATACATAAAGAAGCAGACTGTAAAGTTAAACAACATGTGAAAAATGAATCACGACTTATGATAAGTTCATAATAGAAAACCACACAGACACCCAGGCTGTAGTTCTGAAGGATGCAACCTTAAACAACAGAAAACGATGGCAACATTAGCAGCATGCAAAAACAAAAACAACAACAAACACAAGGGGGAAACAAATCAAGCAAAAGGGGAACTGTGAAATAAATCACAAATCACTTCAGTCCACATCACACACGACGCAGAGCCCAGTACAACAACCAGTTGTTTGAATATCCTGGAGGTGGGGGATATAAAAATGTCGTTTAAATACAAGAATAAGGGTTCCCCGATACACTATACACACCTGCTAGCTATGTTTCACAAAGGGAAGGTTCGTCAGAATAACGAATATATAATAGCAAAGGGAGATAATAACTGTTCACAGTACACAGTGTAGCGTCATTTGAACACACTGATTATTGTTTTTCAAGATCAGTAAACATGTGTATTCAAAAGTTTATGTGTATGTAATATTTGGTAAGAAAGCAACAGTTGCCCAAGGAATGTAACCAGATAAAACATTCAAAAAGTTTCTGAAATTTTATTCTACCATGTAATTGTGAGAATTCCCATTGTTCATATTGTGTGTAAAAAGAAGAGAGAAAATGCGAAAAATCATACAGGGATTCAACCTCGGGCCCCCTGAATCTCATTAGCTGTTCTACTGTCTTGACTATTGGGATCGAACCCGTCTCATTGCCACATCCCTCCTTTTAAATGTCTTCACATTTTGGAGACCCTAACCCAGGATCTTTATTCTAGTGTTTTCTTCCTGTTACATTTGGTGCCGCGACCAGCCTCTGCAGCTGACAACTATGCTAGTCCGTTGCATCTTGTTCCTAGTCCTGTGAATATGAGTGGTAGGTCAATGGTCGTGAGTTCTAGCCCCGCTTATGCCATGGCCGCGTGAAACCTAAGGCGTAAAAATAAGCAGTGTTTGCTCTTTCATCAAACGCTCGGAATTTAGAAGCGAGAATCTCGGGCCTTTCCGATATGACCTTTAACACGGAGGACCCATGTCACGGAAGGCGTTGGCTCGTCACAGAACCCTCACTGCTACGGCCCTGGGCACTAAGCACAGCACTTCACCTACAACTGGTGATGTCTAATATGAGTGAAAAATTCTTGACGGGACGTAAAACAATCAACCAATAAATTCCCATAGGGTATGATCTAATTTTGTAACGATAACGAGTTGAAATTTTGGTTTCTGTAAACCTCTTACAGATTATGTCCTTTCTCAAACCTGCCTGGGTGAAGGATATTGCACTGTAATATATGTAAACAATGCAGGAAATTTGAATCGTGAATAAATATTTCTGAATCTTCAATCAATGTTAAAATTAACTTATCCCATCTAATATTGCCTCTAATATGAATTAGTGGGATTAGGTAATTTTTGAAACGAAACTAAATTAGTATCACATGGCAATGACATATATAGCTAAGTTCCTAAAAGACAAAATATTGAAGAAAAAATAAATTGGACAGAAATGTTCATGGTTCGAACATCCTCCATTGTTGTTCCATGTTACAGTGACCCTCAATTTATAAATGCTGTTGTCGAAAACCAAAATAAGCATTATAACGACAACAAAGCATTCACAGCATATTGAACAGCATGCATGTTCACTGAAGAAACAAAAGCTGAATATCAAGGTGAATATGTTAATTCACGTTGTGTTCCATGCAATATCATTTGGTCGTTTACCTCCAAGTATTACCCAGGCATATCCTTTGTCAATGTCTTGCTGTCTAGAAGCCATGTTCTGTAAGAGGAAGCACATAATATATATAATATATAGTATCGACCACACACACACACACACACACACACACACACACACACACATATATATATATATATATATATATATATATATATATATATATTACGGTTTGCAAGTAATCTCTACATCAATAAATAGGATTGCATATAAACCTCAAATTATCCTGTTTCAGTTGAGTGACCATGGGGTCATCATTCTCTTGCAGCAGGGTTTGTCAATTTTTCTCAGGCGGAAAATGGTATGAACTCTTACCAAAATGCAAACTTTGCTGCAAATGTACCATACGTTTGCGGCAAACAAATCATATGCCAGAATTGTGTGGCAGAAGTTTGCACAAAGTGTGCCAATAGCGGCACAGTATGTCAGAAGTGTACTAGAATTTTTCCTGTAAAATTTAGAATTGAAAAAGTTCCCCAGAAGTTTAACATGGACACTTGAACAATTAATATAATACATCTTTTTACTTGTTATGCCACTTCCGATCCCTCTCCATGTTTTTGACTAAGGTATTATATATGATGACTATTCTGTCTTCTCTTGCTATTTACATCTGGTGTCGTTCTGTTTCAATATAAACATAATCATATTTTTGATTTCACATTCATAAATGATAAATGAAGTGCTGAGAGAGTTTGTGAGTTGAAATATGAAATGAGAGCGAGTGGCAATTCACCTTTATCATATAATTTACCTAGTAGCATTTTATCCAGGTATGTTACCCTGGTTTGTGGAATCTAAGTTGTATGCCAGGGAAGGTCATCAGAGGACTCTACGGCTCTGTACCCCGTAAATTGAAATCGGGCTTCTAATCAAAGGCACCGTGTGTGTGATTCACTCAATATAACTGATTTCATCAGACGCCAAACTGTCTAATGTTGTACCATAAACATAAAACAGGACAGGAAGTTGACACATATATTCTAAAAAAGAATCCATGTTATCTTCCAGCCATTGAGTAAGCAATTTACTGTGTATTTTATAGACTCTTCAATATATTGTTCAAAACAAAAGGGATTTTTGCGCGTTGTTGTTGCGTCATAATTGTTGTCTTGTAATTATGAAGGTTCATTTAATTGTTTTGAATTATACTGAATTGATTTGTTTTAAATTCCCCTAATTATATGAAATTAACCTCCTTCTAATTGCAATATCGTAGCCCTTCCGGACTTTTTAACATTTGGACCGGATCCTAGGCATATATATATATATATATAAAGATGCTAACAAAATAAAACAAAATAAACAAACAAACAAAAAACATGTATAGACTTAATATTTATGCTATTTTGTTTACTTTCTAATTGAGATATTTTATTGAATGGTTTATTAAGTAAATAGTCGGTTTATTATCTCTTAATTCAATGAAATGTCCAGTTAAACGCTTAGGTATAGGAGGGTCTTTGTTTCTCGTAGTTATTTGTAATTTTATATCTTTTTCAGAATACACTTCATGATAAGTCAGGTGCAGAAGTTATATGGTGTAACCCTTGTCGAGGCTTTCTTCAATTTGTCATTCTGAGTTTCAAAATCTAGGCCTGGATTAAGACTGGCCCTCAATTTTTAGAAAAAGAAAATCATTTTGTACATGGAACGTTAAAAATATTGCTCATTTAAAGTTCATTGCCAAAATTTGGACCTTCGGAATGAAAGGATAAGAGCAATATTCTAGCCTTAACTCTGTATTATATAAACAAAGACCCGAATGTTTTATGTGTTTAGAAACAAACCAGTGAAATGTTAATGTTGTAATATAGAGCATTTTCATTTTACACAGTCACAAATTTAACTTTTAAATGGTACATTTTACCTAAAGAATGTTTGAAATGTGACTTATATAATAAACTTACATTTTGAAAACTTGATAAACAATCTTTGTTTACAAAACAAATGATAAACTGTCTACAGTCAGCTATTGTGATATTGTATAACCTTAATTTTTGTGAAACTTTTTTAAACACATTATACAGTAGATTTTGATCATTAAAAGTGAAAAACCAATTTTTTTTGGGGGGGGGATCGTGAATCAGTCCCTTTAATGTTTTAGTTCTCATATGAAGTTACTTATAATGTTATCTACTTGAACAAAACAATATAACCTCTATAATCAAATTAATGATCGATAAATATTTTTGTTTCAATTTTTCTATCTTGAATTTACTTATCCATATTCTTTCTATACTTTATTAATAGCAAAAACAATATCGAATTTATGCAAAATTACCGATCCAGGGAGCCCCTGGCGCCCTAGGTGAGGTATACATGTAGGGCCTCACTTGTTGTTAATTTTTGAAAATAATAAAATACATATTTAAAAAAAAATACTTTATAACAAAAAAAGTTACACTTCAATGTATGCCCACTTCTTAAGTGAGTCTGGTGACACTGCTACATATATTTGTGAGTAAAACATTCTGAACCAAACAACTATTTACAGTGTTACCCGTATCGTTACAAATGGATGGGACAGTAGAGTTGTTGCGGGCAATTGTGATGACCATGTAGTGAACAAGTGGAAGATTAGAAGAAGGTGCCAGCATTTAATCCTGCTTTTGATTCTAAGGTGCAGAGAGCAAGGAGATTAATTAATAAAACTATCTAGCTCATCTAAGCTAGAGACAGCTGTGTAAAGATTTATAGTCTTGTTCCTGATAAGTGCCGAATTATTATGTCAGAATATGTCCATCACAGTATTGATATTAAAATTAATGTAAGTTGTCTCCATATTTCTGGGGGGAAAATGTATAATTTATGTCTTAATTTTGAATATATGGCATTCCTGTCTGCAAATGTCGCCGAAACCTGTTGAAATTGATGCACAAATTTCTGTTCTGCAAATAGACATTTTCTAACACATGTACATATCCTTTAGAATGTTAGACATTTTTTGATACATGTACATATACTTTAGAATGTTAGACATTTTCTAATACATGTACATATCCTTTAGAGTGTTAGACATTTTCTGATATATGTATATATCCTTTAGAATGTTAGACATTTTCTGATATATGTACATATACTTTAGAATATTAGACATTTTCTGATACATGTACATATCCTTTAGAATGTTAGACATTTTTTGATATATGTACATATCCTTTAGAATGTTAGACATTTTTTGATATATCCTTTAGAATGTTAGACATTTTTTGATATATGTACATATCCTTTAGAATGTTAGACATTTCCCAATACATGTACATGTATCAGGATGTATCAACCCTTCTGTCAACACTTCATACACGATTATACCACGAGCTTCCTCTGTTGTATATTGTATACACTAGCTTCCTCTGTACAACACTTGCTACTTTAATAAGGATTTTTTTTAAAAATCTTTCATTTGACACAACTGAGATGCAAAAATTCTATTCAATTCACAACCTGGGCTTTGGCCAGAAAAGGTTGACATTTTTCACTAGATCTATGTTAAAAGAAAATCTTTATGCACAAAATAAAATGCACACTCATGGCCAGGATGGGACTTCACTAAGAACTTTCTAATATTGCAGATTGCAACATATACTGTGAAATAACCTGAAGCGTGGAGCTGCGTTATCTCCCGAAAAGATTCAACGAATTGTTTTGGCTGAATGTCGTCCAATCAGAACGTAGTAGGCGGTGTCTCATCGCTCTGCTAGAATTTGCCGAGTTTATTTCATGTTTGTGAAACAATGATGCCCTCGGATTACATGTACAACAAAGTGGAACTGAAAGATTTTTAAAGGTCACCAGGTCGATTGTTTTGGTGTGAATGGAAAGGTCTTTCTACAAGGAATGCACATATCAAATATACGGAAGTCAACTTCATTGTAAATGCACATCTTTATTCATTACAAATCATCCATACATGCATGTGTGTCTCTCTGTGTTTGTGTGTGACTTACTGCAAATATACAAAATAAGTAGAAGTATTTCATAGCAAAAATTAATTGCCTAATATTTGATAAATGGCAACCTAGTAAACAAATATTTTATCAATCTTAGTATGTAGCATTGTTTACAGTAAATATCATACACGTGTACTCCAGAAAACCAGCACACATTGTATCAAAGCAAACTCATGTTACTAGAAAGTGGAAAATTCACGTCAGTAGAATTCGCAGAATTTACACATATAAAAGAATTCACATGAAAATTTCAAAGGGCACAATAATTTCACATAAAAATTTTGCAGCATAATTCTGTTAGACCTTCAATACTACGACATTACCAAGAACCATATGTTCATATACTTTGCAAACGTAACGATAAAGTGATGAACTTTCATATAGCATACCTACATACTAATCATGTTACCAGAAAGCACTTTCGTAAGTAAATGCTTTGTAAACATTCAACTAACAACAATAATGCACGTATATCCTCCAATAAAACATTTTGCCTATAAACGTACCATCTTAGAAGTTTTCTCTCATAGAAAAACAAACATGTCAAGATATCTATACAGGTGACAAGTAAACAGAGTAAGTGGCTGTCAAGTTCATCTACAGCTCGTGCACCCGCGAACAAAATGTAAATTTCAAGTCAAACCGGATTATTATAATATTCAAATAAAATCGGAGAGGGGGGGGGGTGTAAACCTGAAAAGTCCGGAGAAGCATTTCGTACAATGTTTATTTGGCCGTAACAATCCAGCTCCCTACTTGTGAAATATTATGTGACACAATTACACTAACCACTTTCAGAAATACATGCAATGTACATACCAAATACAACGTCACCAGACGAAAATTTATGATTTCAAATAAATAATAGATTTGAAATCAATTACAACAGTTTTAGTCACCGAATTATTCACAAATAAGGTTCATCCATCTCAAGAAAAAGTTTGTCTATTGCGCGCGTCAAAATGTTTGTTGCTGTTTTCACTTTTACTTGATGTATCAAACCAAAACGATCGGGAATAGTTTCGAGATCGAAAGCCATAGGCCATGAATTACGAGGACCATTCGAATCAACTACCAAGACCACATCACCGACTTTTAGATTTTTCTTTATTCTTTAACCCATCGGCGCCAAAACAGATTGGCCATATACTGCACTTGCCTCCAACGATGTCTACAGTAGTTGTCTATGTTCATAAAAACACCGGGTGGTAAATTTGGTTGTTTTCTCATTTGCAATAAATGATTTGGTGTTAGCGTCTGCAGGATATCATAATGATCAGAATTTTTCGTTATTGGTCTATCATTTGAAAATGGACTCTATTTCACACATGAGTGTATCGAGTCCTTTGGAATTCAAAATCTGCTGTCGAAGAACAATATTCATAACATTTCGTATGGTCATGATGATTCTCTCCCATAAATCACCTTGATGGGATCCAGCTGGAGAACTGAATTACAACTAAATATATCGCTGCAACATTGCTTCATCAATATGAGACACAATCCAGTCATTGATAGCATTTGTCAGTTTACAATCTGCTAAAACGAAGTTTGTCCCATCTTCCAAGAGGATTTTCTTTACTTGACCTCTTTGTGCAATGAGACGACGCAAAGCGTTGATGTACGATTCTGTTGACAAAGATGATGCAGCTTCTAAATGCACTGCATGACTGGCAAGTCAATGAAAAGAACACCATAGAGCTTAACATGGCTTCTCTTCAACTTCATCTCAAATGATCCGCAATAATCCACTCCACTTCGATAGAATGGCGGTATGTCAGGTATTAAACGATCCTCAGATAATTGAGCTATTTTTTGTTCCCCAACTTTGGACCTTTGACGACGACAAACTATACACTTTGAAATCAACTTCCTGATGGATGAAGATGCATGTATCAACCAATTCCTCATATCAGATTTGACACATGATGATTCTTGGGCAAGATGGTTGGATGATTGGTTTCTAAAGACATACTGGCTTTGTGTAATCTGTCTCCTACACACACAAGTCCATTGTTGAGAATAGGGCCAAATTTTCGAATGTTGCTACCTTAAAGAACGGCCCTGAGCACTAAACATAGGTCTAAATTTGTGGTACTTCACCTACAGCTGGTGACGTTTCAATATAAGTGAAATATTCTTGACGGGACGCAAAACAAACAATCAGTCAAACATATTCTGTATCTGGTTCACTGGCATCTGCAAAATAATGTAGCAGATTGGCAAACTTTCTCACATATATAGGCACGAGCAAGAATCGAACCAGCGCTAACTAGAGGTGAGGGGAATTGTGACTTTGAGCATGATGCTCTAACCATTTGGCCACGGAGACCCCTAACATGCATGTTACACAACGTCTATGGTAAACGCTGGCATCAAGCTGCCCGCAGCTTTCACACGTCCAAGAGAACAAGATGAGCTGAGGTAATGATGGCGTCACTACCCGCAGCTTTCACACGTCCAAAAGAACAAGATGAGCTGAGGTAATGATGACGTCACTACACACAGCTCTCACACGTCCAAACGAACAAGATGAGTTGAGATAATGATGGCGTTACTACACAAAGCCAACAGGTTTAATAAATCCTTTCATCTTAAAGTCTGAAAATTTCTCGAGATTCTGTAGCTATTCACTCCACTGTTGTGTAAGATATCCCGGTATCTTCTCATCCCATCCTAACTGAAGCTTACAAAGTTGTTGAAGTGAACAGGTGGTCTTCAAAGTGAATGGGGTTAAAAATCCTAGGGGTCAAATACACTACTGACCATAGATAAGATACCTCTTCTTGTAAATGGTTGAAGTCCAACATCACTGTCGATTCTGTGAAGTTCTACACCACTGAGATATTCATAGTTTTTAAGATACTGTAATGATATCAAATCTAACAGGTAAAGAAAATTGTGTATAAACTGGCAGAAGTCCCAACACATTTACATCACATATTTCTAGACCACAAATGACATAGCAGGTCTGTTGTTGCTGTTGCCCCCTTGTTGTGAGGTTAAGATTCCGTTTTCTTCCATCGACCTTTAATGCTCTATCTGAGTCGGACAGGCACGATTGGTTGTTGCTTGCTTTCCAGTCCCCACATGAACAGAAGATGACGTAGTTGAAATTGTATTTGGTTCTTCTGTCTGCAGAGATCAACACGAAGAACAGATAGATGACTCTTTTTACAGTGAGCACATGATATCCTATGACAAAAATTCTTTTTCAGATGTCCAGATCTCAGGCATGTAAAACGCAAACCATTTGTTTTCAGAAATGCATATCTGTCTGTAAAAGGTATATCTTTAAGAGGTATTTATCTTTAAGAGGTGGGGCCTCCGTGGCCGAGTGGTTAGAGCATCGGGCTCAAAATCACAAAGCCTCTCACCTCTGTCGGCGCGTGTTCAAATCTCGACCGCGGCGTTAAGTGAGCAAGTTTGCCAGTTTACTTGCGGAAGGTCGGTGGTCTCTTCCCAGGTACATTGTATCTGGGTTCTCTCCTCCACCAACAAAAACTGGACGCCACCAGATAACTGAAAAATTGTTTAGTGTGGCGGAAAGCAATAAATAATCAATCAATCAATCAATCTTTAAGAGGTAAAATAGTAATATTCAAACACATATGCAAAGAATGATTTCCTTGACAAAATGTACAAGTTTTCGGAAACGTTTTCGTCCGAGTAGCACTATTGTCACTGAGGGATTTAAGGTTAGTTTTCACTGCAAAACCTTTGTGCGTGTCTGATTTCTTGTTATCCTGTGAGCCTTTGTTGGTTGAATTTCAAGCACTCATCACTTCTCTTCCATACAAAGGATCTGTTGCTTTTTTCTCTCGAATCTTTACGAACAGTCCACAATATGTTGGCATTTCACGACTTGTGTCTTACCTTGTCATGCAAATAGAATGGTTATTTTTTGTCAATAGTTTCAAGTCTTCTGCATATTCCAAAACTCTGACTGCCTGAACATTTTCGATCGCAAACTGGCACTCTCTTAGAAAAATTCGTTTTTGAATTCTCAGTCTTTATTACAGTCCAATCTAATGCATTTTTTTTTTACATAGACTTGCGCAGTCACATCTGGGTCACCATATCTGTCTTTAGATTCCTCTAATTCGGTCTTTTATCCAATTTTTGCATTTAAATGTGAATATCCTATGATAATCTTCTGCGCTTCTCCAACGGTGAACTGCAGCAAAAAAGTTTTAAGTTCTTCAAATGAATCTGCATTCACACAAATCCTTGTATAGAATTAGCGTAAAAATCTGTGGTAGTCCATAGGATTTCCTTAAACTTTTTGAATGAAAAGGCCAAGAAAATTAACAGTATTCAATCTCATAATTCCTATAGTAAATACAAATCAGAGAGATGGGCAAACACGGATCCCTGGTCATACCAGAGGTGGGATCGGGTGCCTAGGAGGAGTAAGCATAACCTGTCGACCGATCACACGCGCCGTGAACCCTATATTCCGACCAGGTAAACGGAGCAATCTGTATTCAAAATCAGTGTGTTAAGAACCGTCTAAAAATTGGTTTGAAACACATCAGACAACATTTGACTTAATGGTAAGTTGTACTGGCAAACTTGATCGTTATAACGAATATAAAATTTGCGAAATGCTGACTTTACACGAGACTATACAAACCCCTGTAACATCAACTCTTTTCTCAGTTAAAAACATATCATATGCAGAACAAGTTATCAGCCTTCGGTTTGTTGAACTCACGGGCTAATCTATATTCCAATATTTGAATTAAAAATATGTGTTACCAATGATGGATTTACAGAACGCAAGGGTGGATTCACAATGTTCGGAGACAAATTGTCACTAATGAAAGCATTCATAGTATGTATTCAAATGAAAGTCAACGTTTTTCATTGCTGAAAGAGTTTTTTAATTGTTGATCGCGCAATTCACTCCTTTCAAGTTACTCCAATATTTTGGTATGTATATCACTTATCTGTAGCTCTATTTTGATTTTCAGTTCTTCTTCTTTCATTTTCAGATCTGATTTAGCCTCTTCCAAGTTTCGTATTTCCTCTAGTGTTGACAGGTAATAGCTTTTTGTTGTCCTTCTTTGAGTTTTTCTACATAAATTTATCTCGAAACTTTTGATGCATTTGACAGTATGGATTTCATTGATTTGTGATCGTTTGGTAACTGACGTATTGTCTGATTCACGAACCACTGTTCCACAGATTCTTTCTCTATCTGATAACCCACATTATTATTTTGAAATTCACATTCATCTTCTTTGCCATCATTAGAAGAAGTTTTTAAAAGGTCATGATAATCTTCATGTGAAAACAACAGTTTATCACAAGCTTTCACCCATTTCTTACAGAGTTCTTTCACATCATTTGATATGGATATGAGTTCTTGAATGCTGTCACTCAAAATTTTGAGTCTACTATTACATCTCCGTCAGTATTTGGATTCTCTCTCCGATATTCCATGCCTTTTTCTGTTAAGGTTCGACGTCTCGTGTGTTCTCCTGTGGCTCGTTCTGTCTTCGTCGTTTCTGCCATGACATCTGTTTCCTTGGAATACATCGACGATGACCTCTACGATGTACGGTCGCTATAATGACCTTGTTTGCGATTACAAAGTGTCTCTGGGGCATATGTTGAATGATTTGTTTCATACCCATTGTTAGACTGTCATTTTTCATACTAACTTTGAATACGGATAATCCCGTATACCTATTTTCGATTAAGGGCTCACGGCAGGTGTGACCGGTCAGCAGAGGATGCTTACTCCTCCATGGCACCTGATCCTACCTTCGCTTTGTCGGAGGTCCGTGTTGCCCTCCAACTTGTATATGTCTTTGGGATTTATGATTACGATTTACAAATTGTTTGCTTCGCCATTCGATATGTAAATATTGTACACATACAGACTCGTGCCATAAGTTTGTTTGTTTGTTTTATTTATAGTCGCCTGAGCAATTTTTCAGCTATCCGGCGACTGTTCGTGCCATAAGTATTCGGTCAACATGGCGACTTGTTTACGTTTGAAAACGACAGTACATACTTTGAGTCTCCTGTTTTTTGTATATACGCGTCATCGATCACAAAGTGTTCTAAATTTAGATTTTTAGTCACATGATGTATCACATGATAATTTGTTATCGTCTGTAGGTAGCGCAAGTTGCGAGAATTACGAATTTGAAAATATGGGTAGAAAGGGGCAAGAGCTTGGGATGGAGGCGAAAAATATCATTATAGATTTGATACAGAGTGGCCTTTCCCGTCACAAGGTCAGTGAGATGTTGAAAATTCCAAAATCAACAGTTATCGATGTATCACGAAAGTGTTTTGCCACAGGATCAGTGGAAAACAAACCAAGAAGTGGGCGACCAACAAAAATGAAAGACAGGGATTATCGTGGTTTAGAAAGGCTTGACAGTCGCCGGATAGCTGAAAAATTGCTCAGGCGACTATAAATAAAAAAAAAAAACAACATAGAAAGGCTTGTGAAAACGCATTGTCGGGAGTCTTTGAGTGATATTACATCAAAATTTAATGAAGGCAGGACTGAAAGTGAAACTGTAAGTAAGCGGACTATTCAGCGTCATTTGCATAATCATGAATATAGAAGCTGTGTAAGTAAGAAGAAACTTGTAGTGAAGGGGGTTAACCGACGAACGAGACTTGCATTGTGCAGAGAGAAAGGGTGGTGGACAGTTCAGGATAACTGGAATAAAGTTATATTCTCTGACGAGAGCAAGATCATGATTGGACATGACCAGCGGGTTCATATTTGGCGCAAGAGAAACGAAGGTTGGAGACCCGATCTTGTTCAACTCCGGACATCGCAACCCAGGTATGAAGTAATGATATTGGGGTGTATCTCTTGGAATGGTGTTAGGACAATTACACCGGTAAATGGTAACATTAATGCAGAAAAATATCAGGCCATTCTGGAAGAGAACCTGTGGCCATTGATTGCTCGACATTTTCCTAAGGGTGGATATTTCTTCCAGGATGACAATGCACCCGTTCACCGAGCAAGGTCTACTCAAGAATACAAGATGGCCTGCCCAGTCGCCAGATTATTGAAAACCTTTGGCTACTGATAAAAATAAAGCTTCAGACACGCATTTCCTTTATTAAATCTAAAGACGATCTCGTGGAGGAAATTCGGGGCATTTGGACAAGCATCCGACCTGACTATGTTCAGAACCTCTACAAGTCCATACCAAACCGAATTTTGAATGTAATCAGGCTCAAGGGACATCTTACAAAGTATTAACAAGTAAGTTAAACATAATTTATATTTTTTATTACTTTATTTCATTACAGCGAATGTTTGAAATTTGTCACTGTCGTTTTCAAACGTAAACAAACCGCCATGTTGACCGAATACTTATGGTACATCTGTACATCACTTCAAAGTCAACTTCATTGTAAATGCATATCTTTATTCACTAGAAAACATCCATACATGCATTTGTGTGTGTGTGTGTGTGTGTGTGTGTGTGTGTGTGTGTGTGTGTGTGCAAATATACAAAATAAGTATAAGTATTTCATACTAAATATCAATTACCTAACATTTGGTAAATGTCAATCTAGTAAATAAATACTTATAGCAATCATTGTAGCATTGCTTACAGTAAATATTATAACACATGTACTCTAGAAAACCAGCACCAAACCTGTATCAAAACAATGTTACTAGAAAGTGGAATATTCACGTCACTAGAATCTGCAGAATTTATACATGTAAATAGCTACAAAGTGCACAAAAATTTTACTTAAAAAATTGCGGCATAACTCTATTAGACCTTCTATACTACGATTGTTACCTAGATCCATATGTTCATATGCTTTGCAACGTAATGATAAAGTGATGAACTTTCATATAGCATACCTACATACTAATCATGTTACCAGAAAGCACTTTCGTAAGTAAATGCTTTGTAAACATTCAACTAACAACAATAATGTACGTAAATTCTCTTGTGAAACAACTTGCATATAAAAATATCAGGTTTAACTCACCATCTTAGAAATTTTCTCTCATAGAAAAACATGCATGTAAAATTATCAGTTCAGATGACCAGTAAATGGCTGTAAAAGTTCTTCTAAAGCTCGTGCACCTGCGCAAAAATGTAAATTTCAAGTTAAACCGGATTGATATAATTTAAAAAAAAAAAAATTTAAAAAAGCCGGAAAAAATGTAAACCTGAAAAATCCGGGAAAATGTTTCGTACAATGTTATATTGGCCGTAACACTAAATATGAAAGGTTTACCTCTTATGGTGTCCAAGATATGAGAAACTTTAAGGTTTTTTTGTTGTGTGTGTGTGTGTGTGTGTTTATTTTTAAATTTTCAAATTCTAGGACAATGTCATGGTTATAAGTTCAACAAAACGGGTATCGCTGAAAAGGTCTTCTCATGAGTGATGAACATGCTAATTGCACTATCGTTTCCATAAAGCATTACACTTTGCTTTACCGAGCTTGTGTATATTTGGACGAGGCTTCTTAAAGATTTTAATGAAACAGGCTTCACTTTGCTCTCAATGACCAATCACATTTAAAGAATGGCATAGCGTGGTCATCTAAACTCACTTTTTTTCGAAACTATACGGCGAATCAGTGGGTAAATTATGGAGGTGGCACGTTGTTATTGGAACGATAGTAAAAGCAGTACCTTTTACGATTTGATTTTTTTTAAATGGTGAACTGATCGCGGTAGCTCAGTGGTATAAGGTTCACTTCGTAACCGGGAGGTTCGAGACCCGCTCGTGACATGGCCGTGTAAAATCCAAGACGTAAACATACGTAGTAATTGCTTCTCCGCCAAACGTTCGGTATTTAGAAAAGAGAGTCATAAGAGGTCTTTCGGATATGATCTTAAAAACGGAGGTCCCGCTGGCACTGGCACGTTAAAGAACCCTGAGCCCTAAGCATAGATCTAAATTTGTATCACCTCACCTACAACTGGTGAGGTCTCAATATGACTGAAAAATTCTCAAGGGGACGTAAACCAATAAACAATCAATCTGAAAGTATGTCAAACGTCAATGTTAAAGTCACCAGGTCAACGATTTTTGTGTTGGAGGAAATGTCTTGCCACAAGGATTGCACATGCCAAAAATATGCTATGGTGTAAAAGAGATGACCATAATTAAAGTTTTTTTAATTTTCCAAAACTATGTCAAAGGTCAAGGTCACAAATCTGGTATCGTTAGAAAGGTCTTTTTACAAGAAATGCACATACTAAATATAAAAGCAGCATCTATTTCGATTTGAAAGGTATATCTTATATTCTAATTTTCAAAAAGTAGGTCAGATATTGTTAAGGTCACCAGGTGAAATATTTTGGTGTTGATGGAAAGGTCGTGCCATAAGAGATACACATATCGAATATGAAACCTGTGCCTCTTATGTGTAAAAGATATGAGGAAGGCTAAAGTGTGTTTTTTTTAATTTCCAAAACTTCGTCAAAGGTTAATGTTACAGGATCGACAAACCTGGTATCATTGGAAAGGTCAAGAAAAGCATCTACTGAATATAAAAGTAGTATCTTTTACGATGATTTCATTGATTATTATTTAATTGATTATTATTTACCATTACAATAACAATCCAACATTAAGTACCCCTTTCCTTAGACAACGAGATCACTGTAATATAACTCTAGGCACTGCTTTTCCATACGGATTCAACGATAATATATCCATTGTAGGAAATTTGACTAGTTCACGGGGAATTAACGTGAATGTGATGGGACTTTTTGTTAATATACGTAGACGTAAACACAGCCATGGACATCGTTCATTGCTCAAGCGGCTATAAACAATAAATAATCAATCAATCATATAAAAGACCTAGTATGTACGATGCCACACTTGACTCACTTTTACCTTACGTCAACAGACAATTAGGTCCACATTATTATTCGCACAAAACTTTACTCTGTTCCATTGAGAGTTTTGAATACATTATTTGAAGAAACCAAAATTAGTCCATACATGGATTTTTCCACATCAGAAAATGGACTGAATTCTATGATTATGGATGTTGCCCATCATAGTCTCTTTAAACCACCGCGGATTTTACTACCGAATCAACCGCCAGTTCCTTAAAATAAACTTTACTGACAAAAGAATTGATGACGTCAACATAAGCAACATTCTTCGTCATAAAAAAGTTCAGTCTTGTATTCCAGAGTACTTCAAGTTCACGTATACATCTTATTTTTCCTGCAAATATACTTCTACTGTTGCATCCAAACTTTTAAACTACAAGCAAACTTTGCAGTGCCTAATATTATCTTATATTCAATCTACCTGCGTGTTCTTGTTCTTCGTCTTCTTTTAACTACAGTCCAGCTGGGTATGTCATTACTGGTGATGTTGATATAGTTAAAAATGAAGACCTAAAATCACTTATTTTAAAAGGTCCTAAATTCAGAGGACTTCGGTCTTTCAATTGGCGATAGAACTCTTTTATAAATTTTATCGAAGATTATGCCAGACGATGTGCTAAATCTGAAAAAAGAAATTGATATCTTGTCAAAATGGATAAAAAGTATAAGAGGAATATTAAAATCCGTATCAGATATGTCAAAACAAAACTACATACTATCTATCCTTCTGTGTTTAGTAATCCAGGGGTGCTAAAAGAGTTAGATAGGTTACGTGAGGAATATCTTTTGGTTCCAGCTGACAAAGCTTACAACAACATTGGATTTGTTTGTAAGGCTCATTATTACAACTGCATTCTAAACGAACTTGGCATTAATTCCACATTTAGTAATTGCATTTATACTCCAACTCCCCTTTCAAAACATGAAGTTCTTCAAAATCATGCTTCAGTTTTAAACACATTTAATATCCCAGTCAAAGGAATCGATGAATATGAGTTACCGTACCAATACTGGATTCCCAAACTCCACAAAAACACTTACAAAGAAAGGTATATTGCTGGATACAGTACAAGCCCCGTTCTCTCCCCCCCCCCTCACGAAAATATTACGTTAGGTATTGTACCACTACATATGCCAGAAATGATGTAAATCAAATGTGGATTCTTAAAAATTCCAAAGAACTTTTAGTGAATTTGATTGATTAATGATTGATTATTTATTGCTTTCCGCCACACTCAACAATTTTTCAGTTATCTGGTGGCGTCCAGTTTTTGTTGGTGGAGGAGAGAGAACCCAGATACAATGTACCTGGAAAGAGACCACCGACCTTCCACAAGTAAACTGGCAAACTTGCTCATATAACGCCGCGGTCGAGATTCGAACACGCGCCGACAGAGGTGAGAGGCTTTGTGATTTTGCTCTAACCACTCGGCCACGGAGGCCCCCCAGTGAATTTGAAATTACAAAACTTTTCTCAAATTAACAACATTAAAATGTATACCTTTACAACAATTTACACGACCATATCTCACGATATATTAAAGACTATATTTTTTAACATTATAGGCAATGGCTTCTTCAACAAACATGGTAAAAGGAAATATTCATATCTAGTAACCTGTCATCCAAATAATTATTTTGTTAAACACCACTCTGAATCCACGCAGAGCTACTCTGAAGTTGATGTTAAAGATTTGCTAGACTTTCTCATCGACAATATTTTCTTAGGCTTTGGTGATCACGTCTTCCAAGGATTTGCTGGTATTTCCATGGACACCAATTCTGCTCCTTTGTTAGCTGACCTGTTTTTATTTTCTTATGAAGCACAACATTCACTCACTAGCTTCTACATGTAGGGAAAAAAGAAAAGAAAAAAGAAGGAAAAAACATCTTGCTGTGGCCTTCAATTTGATATTTAGATATATCAATGACATTTTATGTATTAACAATGATCATTCTCGTTCATATGTCGATTCGAATTATCGCTGTGAACTTGAAATAAAAGACACCATACTTTATCGAAAATAAATGCTGGCGGCAAACTAACAAATTAACTTTATGATAAACGAGATGCCTCCAATTTCTCCATCGACAACTTCCCTTATCTATGCAGCAATATTCCATAATCACTTGCATATGGTCTTTATATCTCCCAACTAATTCGATACGCAAGGGCTTGTTCTGCATATGATCAGTTTTAAATCGAAGCAGGCCACAGACAAGCAAGTTGATGTTACAGCGATTTCTATAATCTCATCTAAAGTAAACATTTCGCAAATCATATGGTCGTTATAACCAAGTTTGCCAGTACAATCTTTTTCCATTATGTCAAATGCTGTCTGACATATTTCATGCCAATTGTTAGGCCGCTTTTGGCACCCTGATTCTGACTGCGCATTACTACGTTACCAAATCAAGCTGTAGGGCTCACGGCGGGTGTGACCGATCGACAGGGAATGCTTACTCCTCCTAGACATCTGATTGCACCTCTGGTTATGTCCAGGGGTCCGTGTTTGCCCATCTCTCTGATTTGTATTTCCTATAGTAATTACGAGATTTAACACTGTTTGGTACCTTGGCTTTTAAACGTCTGTCTGTTGATTGATTGATCAATTGTCGTTTTCCGCCACACGCAACAATTTTTCAGTTATCTGGTGGCGTCCAGTTTTTTATTGGTGGAGGAGAGAACCAAGATACAATGTACCCGGGGAATGACCAACGATCTGATGAAAGTAAACTGGGAAACTTTCTCATATATATCGGTGCGAGCGAGAATAGGCCTTGTGATTTTAAGCGTGATGCTCTAACCACTCGTCCATGGAAGCCATACAATTTTTATGCCACACCAAACCTGCAGGGATGACACCTAATATATGAACTTTTTCTTTATTTTTTTTTTTGGGGGGGGGGGGGCTCCGTAGCCGAGTGGTTAGAGCATCGCGCTCAAAATTACAAGGCCTCTCACCTCTAGTTGGCGCGGGTTCGAATCTCGCTCGCGCCGATATATGTGAGAAAGTTTGCCAGTTTATTTTCGGAAGGTCGGTGGTCTCTTCCCGGGTACATTGTATCAGGGTTCTCTCCTCCACCAATAAAAACTGGACGCCACCAGATAACTGAAAAACTGAAGAAAAAAAACAACAATCAATCTATAAGTTTTAAAATTAGTTGGTGAAAATTCAAGGTCATAAGAATGGAATTTCAATTTGTTTAAGCATAAATGATAACCAAATGGAAGATTTTTTATTGTTAATTTTATTGTTAATTTTTAATTAAGATTTGCAGAAAAGACCTCTGATATTAATGGCCTTGGAACTTATTGGTTTTCAATGCTACAGGTGAAAGGCCATCGTCGCTAGCCAAGGGTTTACGATCCGCTCCGCTTCTCTGCAAGTTGTAGAAAAGCGGAGCAGATCATAAACCCTTTGTTAGAGCAGATGGTGAAAGGTTGGTGTCACTGAAAGGAAAGCTCCAAGATTGTACATGTAAAAGATTTAATCTATCACAATCTGCATGTCTGGAGTATGAGCGATAAAGAAACTTGTAAACCTGTTATCTTAAACACAATCTCTGTCCTCTAGCACCTGTATCTTGAAGGAATACAATGATTGTTCTATATGTTAAACCCATGAGTCAGTCTTAAAACTGTTGTATACTGGTGTAGGTTAGTCTATAACCACCCCCACCCCCACCCACCCCCCCCACCCCCGGTGTAAAGTAAATCGCGTATTTCTAATTTTAGTAAATCGTATATTTCCAAGTTTTAGTAACTTCCAGTTTTGAACATACAAGAAAAATAACACATTGTTAATAAAAATGAAATAAAGCACGTGGATAAAACATCGTAGAACCATACAGATTACGATAACACTGCGATTCCGTTTTTGGTTTTCATTTTTTTAAGTGCCGCACAGCAATTGAACACTACATGTATACAAATGAATTCATTTTAAAATGATATTACACACGTAATAATATTACACACGGAAACGTCGTCAATTCCATACGTTCATTAAATTATGATATTCAAATTGTTGCATGCCTTTCAATGTTTTTGAGAAAATTTTTGTAATATAATAGAGTACAAAAATCTTACCAGGTGAAGTAGTGCGTCTTCTCAAGTGATTTATAAAGTAAGTTTTGGTCCGATGCAATCGCGCTATTAAATATTCATCATCGAAGTAGATGGTCACCTCGATAGACCCACACGCACGATGACAGGAGTGTGATCGGAAGTCGGTGTGATGTAACGGCTTACGCATTACCATTTACATGTCAGTGTTACAAAGGATAACTTTCTGTATGAATGTTTGTTTGTTTTACGTCCCGTCGTGCATTTTTCACTCATATTGAGACGTCACCAGCTGTAGGTGAAGTACCACAAATTTAGACCTACGCTTAGCGCTCAGGGCCGTAGCAGTGAGGGTTCTTCAACGTGCCAACGCCTACCGTGACACGGGACTTCCGTCATATTCGAAAGACCCGTGATTCTCACTTCTAAATGCCGAGCGTTTGGCGAAGGAGCAATCACTACCTATTTTTCGTCTTAGGTTTGACGCAGCCACGGCACGAGCGGGGCTCGAAATCACGACCTCCCGGTTACGAAGCGAACGTTCTAACCACTGAGCTACCGCGACTGGTATGAATGTGAGTACATGTAGATAACATTACATCATAAGTACTCCTATTTCTGTATGAATGTGAGTAATTATGATATGTGCATTAACTGTGGCGTTGGTTCAGCAATTCGGAATAGTGTATTTTGTTGTTGAAGTTTCGGATTGAAATGATTTTGAAAGGGGGGAAATAATACATCACCAATACGTGTATATCCCCGTTCTTTATTTTCATGGTTCTTGGTTAAATTCCTTTACACATGTTAAATTCCCAATATTTATGTCAAGTCTATAACTGTTTTCAATTTCACAATTTTGATCAGAATTGATAAGAGCTACATTACATAGAATATTAGGTTTCATGTAGTAATAACACTCTCTGAAAATTTATAAATTTTTAAGATAATTACGACTTTTGTTTGTTTGTTTGTTTATATATACATATATATATATATATATATATATATATATATATATATATATTGTTGGTTTTTTATTATTATTTTGAATAACCTAGATCTTTGACTCAGGACTAAGATTAATAAAGAACTCTACTGGGTAAGACATTAATAGGAATAGGAGTCATTATTAACCTTTTTATCTCGTGGCGCCAACCTTCTTACAAAAGTTATGTGTATACATGTATCTAAATAACCAGTCACAAATATATGAAACGACATATATTTAATATTATTGAGCCAGGAATGACCCTCTACTTCACTGTATTTTATGAAAAGACAAGATAACTAACAGAATTCAATCTCGTAATTCCTATCAAAAATACAAATCAGAGGGATGGGCAAACACGGACCCCTGGTCATACTAGAGGTGGGATCAGGTACCTAGGAGGAGTAAGCATCACCTGTCGAACGGTCATACCCGCCGTGAGCCCTATATTCCGATCAGGTAAACGGAGCAAGCCGTAGTCAGAATCAGTGTGCAAAAGACGGCCTAACAATTGGTATGAAACACATCAGACAGCATTTGACTTAATGGTAAGTTGTACTGGCAGACTTGAAAGTTATAACGACCATAAAATTTGCAAAATGCTGACTTTAGACGAAACTGTACAAACCCCTGTTACATCAGCGTCTTTGTCAGTAGCTCGCCTCGATTTAAACACTGATCATAAGCTGAACAAGCTCTTGCGTATCGAATCAGTTGGGAGATATAAACACCATATGTAGGTGATGATGGAATATTGCTACATAAATAAGGGAAGTTGACGATAGAGAAATTGAAATCATCCCGTTTGTCATAAGGTTGAGTCGTTAGTTTGCCGCCGACATCTATTTTCAGTAAAATATCTAAGTACGAAGCAGAAGTGGAAGACTCTGTGGTGTCTTTTTCCTCTGGATATAACAATCTATACTGTTTCGTTGTATTCTGTCTCTGGACATACTAGGGTTGTTCGATATGTAATGTGCATTGTACGTGAAATGAACATTAAACTTTTCAAAGTATTCTCCACGGTTTGAAATACATAATTTCAATCTCTGAATCCATTTCTGAAATGCGTCACTGTACGCTACTTTAGGTAGACCTCTGAGACACTGACTGATGGCTTCGCCTAGTGCTTGCCGGGACTTTTAAGACGACCAGAGAAGAACGTTTTAAGTTTTGGAAAAACGAAAACGTCGCACGGGGATAGATCTGGAGAGTATGGTGGGTGTGGCAAGACGGTAACCATCTCCGACTTCAAAAATTGCTTCACAAGCTCAGATGCATGTGATTGAGCATTATCATGAATTAGACGAATATGCCTAAATCCTGTCACAAGGCGTCGTTTATGATAATATTTCTTGAGCTTTTAATATAACATCTCGGTAATATCAACTTGTAACACTTCGGCACCTGAATTTGTACGGCTATACCATCACATGATAAGAATATGCAATAAAGAACCTTCCTTGTGCTTATGATTCTTTTGGCAATTACAGGCCTTCTACCATGTTTAGTTAGTCATATTTTGTTACCAGTTTTTCTTACTGGTTCGAAATAGTGAACCCATGTTTCGTCACCAGTAACAATGTTTGCAAATTGTCTTTGATTGAATTTGGGAAATATTTCTAGCAATTGCTTAGCGGTTTGTATTCGTACCCGTTTTTGGTCATCTGTCAATAAATACAGCATCAATTTGCCAGAAATCTTTACGCTTCAAAATGAATTGCACCGGCGATAGCGATATGCCAACGGCTTTGGCAATATCACGTATCGTTACCTGCAATCACTGTCAATTATTTCCCTGACATTTGAGACATATGCCATGCCTGTTACAGTCACAGGTCGGCCAGAGTTTGCTGCATCTTTGACGGACTCTGTGCCAGTCAGAAATTTCTTTTTCCACCTACGACTCCGAACTCTCTCATAAGATACCTTATCAGACCCATAAACTTCCCCCTATTTAGTAAAAGTCTGCAAGTTTTGTGCGAACTTCTATATAAGCTCTAATTTCTTTAATATTCTCAACCCTTTTCCCAACCATTTTTACAACAGTGGTCAACGACTGACTCAATTGAAATGACTATAAATTTAAAACTATGTGGAGCTGAAGGCGCGTGTTTATACTGTTGGAAAGGTATTGGATAGAGTTATTCAGGAGTACCATCATCCACGAAACCGTGTAAAACATTATCGCGCTGTGGTACAATACACATTACATACCGAACAGCCCTCGGAACAATCTATACTGTTTCATTTTATTTTATCTCTGAATGAAATCCTAAGATAACGAACAGTACTCATTCTCGTAATTCCTAAAGAAAATACAAATGAGGGAGAAGGGCAAACACGGACCCCTGTACATATCAGAGGTGGGATCGGGTGCCTAGGAGGGGTAAGCATCTCTTGTCGACCGGTCACACCCGCTGTGAGCCCTATATCTTGATAAAGTAAACGGGTTAATCTGCAGTCAGAATCGGTGTGTCAAGAACGGCCTAACAATTGGTATGAAACACATCAGACATTTGACCTAATGGAAGGTTGTGCTGGCAAATTACTTCTTTATAACGGTCATAGAATTTGCGAAATACTGACTTTAGACGAGATTGTATAAACCCCTGTAACATCAACGTGTTTGTCGATTTAAAAACTGATCATATGCAGAACAAGCAGGATATTGCTTTATTCTATTATCACCTGCATTTGGTGTTTATATATTTCTCTACAATTGATTCGATACGCAAGAGTTTCTTTTTATATATTATTATTCTATATTGTTTCATTATCTCAGGATATATTATTCTATATTGCTTTATCGCATGTATCTCTGGATAAATTGTCCTACTTTGTTTCATTGTATTTATCTCTGGATGAAAAGGCAAAGATAAAGAACAGTAATTTTTATAGAAAATATAAACCAAGAGAGATGGGCAAACACAGACCCCTGGTCATACCAGGGATCAGGTGCCAAGGAGGAGTATATATTCTATATTGTTTCATTGTATTTATCTCTGTATATCACAATATTTACTTTTTAAAACCAACCACCATAGTTCTGAAATATCTAATAAAAATAAACGGTTTTTTTTAACATGAACATCATCATCGGATACTCACGTGTCGTCTCTGACTCCATCACCCGCGGGTCCATTCGTACCAACTAGACGAGGAACGTCCAACCGTGAAACAACATCTTCAATTTCCTTGTTATGTAGCACCATAAGTAGTTGAACACAGTGCAGAACATTTAAATTTGGGTCCCACAGTAGGATATGATAATAACCTTCATGTCATTGACTTTATGACCTCACAATCTAAATATACTGTAGATGTTTTGTGGCCGACACCCACTGGTAACTGAAAACGAAGTTGTAGGTTGATGAACATTTCTGTATCTTCGACAGCCAAGGCTGATGCTCCACGGTGTTTCTCTTTTCACTGAGAAACAGAAAAACTGTGGAATGTCACCCCTGGCTAGCGAAGACGACATTTCTATTGCATGGCCACGAAAAATGCAGTAGGTGTACATAACTACATTTTCACAATTCAGACGTTGTACATGTAGTTCATGAATCAAGCTTCATGACCCTAAACTGAGAATAGACTAAAGTATAAAACATAAACCGGTATCAATTTTGAATATGCCCCAGATGCGCATATCGACAAATAATATCTCTTTAGTGATGCTCAAGTCAAACATTCAGACATTGTGTACACGTAGTACATGTATCGGGCCTCAATACCATAAACTGAGAATAGACTTAAGTTTAAATCTCTCTGGCTTGCTTTTGAAATAATATTCGCAAACAAATAAAATTTTCAGTTTTTGTTTGTATTTTAAACCTCCATCTTTTAAACATCTATCGTTTACTGGTTTCTAGCAAGTTTTCGTTTGCAGCATCGTTCCCATCCTTCTTTTCCGTCTTGGCATCAATGGCGAGAGGTTTAGAACAACGAGATATACAGAACGTTATCACGACTGCAACTAGCTGTGAAGTACCGCTCACGTAAAACACGCCGTCCCAGCTCCCTGTTAAATCTTCAATCCAACCTGAAAACAAAACGTCAATTGAAAAAATACTCACCTGTTGTTTTTAATCTATCTGGTTTCAAGATCGAACAAGCATATAACTATGTATTAAATATGTCATAGCTGAAATCATACCAAACACACGTGCATTTTTCGCAGGTCGTTAGACATGACGAGCAGCGTTATAAAAAAAAATTAAATTTGTAAAGAGACGGAAGATGAATAATTTGATTAGAAAAGCTCGATGAAGACTCTGGCTTAGTAGACTTAATTAAGGAAGAATAATACATCGGAGAAATCTGAGATGGATGAAAAATGGAGGATGTCCACAATATTTTGAAATTAAAAATTTTCAGATTTATTTGATTTAATAAAACATGCAGTTTTAATAGAATGTACTCTGAACAAAATTAAAATCCCTCCTGGATTCGAACCCATGATCTACAGATCAGCGGTCGACATGTTAACCTAATGAGCTACCCAGTTGGGCAATTACATTTAAAGGAATATACACAAGTATTGCTGATATATATATGTGTGTGTGTGTGTGTGTGCCAATGTTTTGCCTTATACGACACTACTAACGAAATTGACATTCAGTTTTCAATAACATGAAGTCAGTCACGTGATCAGACTTTTTTCCTTGCGTATGAATACAATCACTGCTTCAAATGTATTCGAGTCAACTGTTCTGCACTTTCACCTGTCTTGACATCATAACTGAATGACGAAATAACTAAAACGCATCTGAATAATTATGTAGTGTAATTACGTAGAGTTTATTTTGTAAACAAACAAGAATTTCATTAAGGAATAACAAGAAATATTAAATATACCGTTCAGTTGATTTATATTTTATAAAAATATCGTCTGCAACTAAAACTGCAACTTCCCAAGTATGGAAAATTCATACAGTGTCTTTGATATTTACATTATGACAATTTAATATTTGATTCACTTTATGATGATGGTTGTTTCCGGGCAATAGCCATCACCACCACGAGCAAAGCAAGGCTGGTTTCGAGCTCAACAAATTATGTTCAATTCAGGGCACCGACGCGAGTCTTCATTTAAATCCTACAACAGAAATTTCTCGATTGAACAAAATGTCTCTTTCGATTCGTGCTTATCTTCTCCCTCACAACCAGGAAGTTAAAAACATAACGAACCTGCAGCTGCACTTCGTCCAAATTTGTCAGTAAATTGTTACAACCACGAGTCCTAACGATGAACATGTTGTTGTTCCCCTCCAAAAACATGGCCTAGAGCTTCACGACAACGTAATCCATTAATCATCCGTCATATTCTGAATTTCTGTTGAAATCTGTGTCCAGCAATTGCGTTTACAAATTTAAATAAGGTACGCGACTGCCACCGTTTTTCCCATCAACGATTGACCGGATTTAGCTTACTCCGCTCTTCTTATTTTCAACTGAGTTGACTTGACGCTCTAAATTATCTTTATTTCAAATTTGTTTCATCTTTTTATTCCTTCCAACATAAATATTTTTATTTTATATTAGATATATAATCTATTTATACTAGATATTATTCCCACTTATTTATTCGATCAAAATTTAACGAATTATATCATGTGTTGTACGATTGTCTGCCTACACAAGTAAGCTCTTCGGGCGTTATGGGATTTCCTCACGTAACCAACTTCATGTCATATCCCAATAATATTCAAAAAATGTATTTTATTTCTTTTATATATATATATATATATATATATATATATATATATATATACATATATATATATATATATATATATATATATAATATCCCAAAGCCAAAATGAGTATATACTCGCATAGTTCTTCAATTCCTCAGCAGTATATATGTATATATATGTATATAGTAATCAATCGTCATTCCTGTAGAAAATACAAATGAGAGACATGAGCAAACACGGACCCCTGGACATACCAGAGGTGGGATCAAGTGTCTAGGAGGAGTAAGCATCCCCTGTCGACCAGTCACACCCACCGTGAGCCCTACATCTTCATCAGGTAAACGGAGTAATGTGCATCAGAATCAATCAGTATTCTAGGAACATGCTAACAATTGGTATGAAACAAATCAGTATGCCAAGTACGGCCCAACGGTATGAAACAGGTCAGACAGCATTTGACATAATGGAATGTTGTACTGGCAAACTAGATCGTTATAGCGACCGTAGAATTTTCGAAATGATGACCTTATACGAGACTGTAGAACATCAACTTGTTTGCCTGCCTTTTAAAAATTGATCATATTAAGAACAAGCTCTTGCGTATCGAATTAGTTGAAAGATATAAAGACCATATGCAGGTGTTGATTACTACATAGATAATAGAGAAATTGAAATCATCCCGTTTGTTATAAAACTGAGTTGATAGATTGCCGTCAGCATCTATTTTCATTAAAATAGCTAAGTACGAAGTAGATGTGGAAGACTTTGTGGTGTCCTTTATTTCAAGTTCAAAGGGTTATATCGAATCGACAAATGAATGAAAATGATCATTTTAATAGATAAAACATCATCGACATATTCAAATGTCGAATTGAAGGACACAGCAATAGATTTATTTTCTTCTCATGTAAAAGCTTTTGAATGAATTCTGCTTCATAAGAATATAAAAAAGGTCAGCTAACAAAAGAGTACAATTCGTGCCCATGGGAATTGCAACAGACTGTTGGAAGACCTGATCAACAAAGACTACGAAGATATTGTCAGTGAGGAACTCTAGCATCTTCTTAATACTTTTGCGTGGAGCCAGGGTGGTGTTTAACAAAATAAGTTTTGGATGACTGATCACTAGATATAAGTATTTCTTTTTACCGTTTATGTTGATGTAGATCTGTCTATGATGTCAAAAAGTCTGGTCTTAATTTGCCATTATGACAATGTACTATTGCTCCTTAAAAACGATTATTGTAGAGGATAAAGATAATAATTTTATTGTTTCACAAACTTACCTAAACAAGGTATTCCAAGAAAGCAAACGATAGCCATGAATATTGTGACTATGGCAAATGCGGAAGGCAGATCCTTTAATGAGACGATCTCCAGTAAAATAACAGACATCAATGCGAAAAATGAACCAGAGAAAATTCCCACAATCACAGCATAAACGTAGTATACGGACGTGTGTCGAACAACTGGCACAATAAAAGCTGAACTGCCACAGATTAACATGCATAATCCGTAAACACTAGTTGGCGAAAGGATCTTCAAATCTGTAAACCAACCCAAAACTACACGGGCAAAGATTTCACATGCGCCTGTGATGGAAAATATTAGAACGGTGGTCGATTTCCCAATGTCTTCTGATTCAAGGAATGAAGGAAAAGTGATGAAATATCCCGAGTAGCTCAAAGCAGTCAAAGAAAACGCCAATGACAACGATAAAAACTTGAGGTCTTTCATGATTTTGTTGTTACAAACGCAGATCTTGCGACGTAGTACTTCTTTGAGTGACGATGGCGTGTTTTGCAATTCTTTTGTATTCTTTGAGGCACTAGAGCTGAATTCATACGGCTGTCTAATGAAGGACGATGCCACACAAACATTCAACAGCATACCACCAAGTACTAACATGGCACCATTTATTGCGTATTTGTCAATAAGAAACCGGTATATATGTGGAAATAGGAATCCGCCGACTCCACTGGCCGACAGTACTATGCCGTTAGCAAGAGCACGGTTGCGTTCAAAGTAGTAGTTGATCAAAGTAGAACACGGTACATAGGCTAAGCCACAACCAATTCCTGAAAAATCGGCAAAATATGTTAAATTTTGCAAAATGGGTTCACTTTTTAAGAAGTATATGTAGTCCAAATTTTATGTTAGATTCTAATAAATATATCAAATACTACTGTACTATATATAAAATGCTACTTTATTCTATTAATATAATGAAATTAAAGAAAACTATTAAATGTGCATACAAAACACTATGTTGTTGAAATGTAAATGAAAATAGTTTCAAAAGACAGTCTGTCAATTCAAACACTTCTTTCCGAAACGAGCCGCGCGATGACCATGTGACTATCTCATTAGCATACCATATGCTTATTAGATTTAACTACCTTTTAGTGTTTTACACATGGTCTAGCATAAGGAATTTAGTTTATACGTTCCTAATCCTACATATCTAGAGTTGATAAATTCGATGTTAAAACTTATCGACGCTTTTGTTTTCCTTCGGACCACGTATGAAGATGCATATATTATTCAAAAAAGGCCAACCGAAGATGTTCGAGTGTTCAATTAGTCAAGACAACAATAAACTAAACATTTCGACCAATTCTTTTTATCTAGGATCAAATCGAACAGTTAACGTCGGCACTTTGGAAATTGATACAAAGATAACATACTGGATCGTAACCACGGCGCCAATCAATCTACTGCATACTTAGTAACCGGAAGAATCACATGATTGACATCTGGTCGTACAATAGACCCCTCTGATTCAGTTGCGTCGTGGGTAAGCTGACCCGTGCAAATTAAAAAAAAAAAATAAGAATGTGATGTCGATCATGTGATTTTTCTTTCACAACTTTCAGTTTGTGCAGTAGATCGATTGGTGCCAGTGATAAAGTCTGACACTGAGTGACGTACCTGTGATCAAACTGTATGTGAGGTACCAATACCTTACATCGAGAGTGAGAGCACAACATGCGTATCCCAAACAGAGAAACAGACCCCCAGAGAAACATACCAAACGGAACGAGTACCGCGTGGCGAGCAGAATGGAGAAGAGGCCTGTAATATTGAAGCAAACAGTTTTCAAGTGAGACAATGACATTCTTTCATAAAACATTTCTGTATTACTGAATGATTAACTACAGAACTTATCTTTTAAAGCTTGCATTTAAATTGTAATTTGGTACTTATGTAAACAATTGCTTTTAACCCCTAAGAAAGTCTTTTCTCTTAATGTCTATGTTAACCTCAGATTCAGTGGCATAGCTGCCATTGACGTCAATACGCACGGGATTACACATCAATTTGACAACAACAAAAATGATTTTTATTACGCATGATTTTATCGCTAGAACAACTCATAAATTTAACCCAATAAGCCCCAAACCCCATGAGCCTCCACCAAGGCCGTGCGCTGGACCCACTGGGGACCTTAAGACGGCCTCCAAACCCTCAGCCTATTCTGGATTTGTCACTGTGCGTACACTTCACTTCAAGGCTAGCTACGCCACTGAATTTAGTATTACTTTATTGCATACCCTTTCGATGCATTTACTGTTCGTCGTTTTAGTTTGCTTTACATGTAAAGCGCTTTAGGGTTATTATGCTATTAGAAAAAGGCACTATATAAATGTATAACAATAATAATAATAATAATAATAATATTGAACTGTAGCTTTCCGAAAAAACAATATATGTTGAGAAACCGCCTGGTCTGTCATTGTCAACATAATTATCGCCAGGTCTGCTAACATAATTATCGCCAGGTCTGCCAACATAATTATCGCCAGGTCTGCTAACGTAATTATCGCCAGGTCTGCCAACATAATTATCGCCAGGTCTGCTAACATAATTATCGCCAGGTCTGCCAACGTAATTATCGCCAGGTCTGCTAACATAATTATCGCCATGTCTGCCAACATAATTATCGCCAGGTCTGCTAACATAATTATCGCCAGGTCTTCCAACATAATTATCGCCAGGTCTGCTAACATAATTATCGCCAGGTCTGCTAACATAATTATCCATCAATATAATGTTTTTCGAAGAGCTATAGTTCTGCAGCTATTGAATGATATAGAATCGCTTTACATATATACTCTGCAAAAAAAGAAACGCATAGCCCTTTTGAAATTTTAAAAATGCAAATTATGTATTTTACCAGGTAAACTGAAATGGTCAATTGAGTAATTGATTTTTTACAGGTAAGTATGAAACTTTAAAGGTCTGTTCATTTGATTTGGCTCTCTGCCAAATTAGCTCGGCGACTCTCTAAAATTGCACATCACCTCTATCGCCATGGAATTCGGCTTACGTTTTTCACGAGAACTTTGTGCTTAATTCAACCACTACATTAAAGCGCATAAAAGGACGAAGTTTGAAGCTTGAATTCATCATAACGTTAAAATGCTGCCATGCCAAGGTTGGACCCTGCTACTCGAAATATCGTCATTGGCCGTCTCCAGGCCGGAGTATCCCAAAGTGAGATTGCACGAACTGAAAACGTAAATCAGAGCACAATTTCTCGGCTGTGGAACAGATTCCAGCAGACTGGCTCTACTAATGACCGACCGAGGAGTGGGCGACCTCGCATTACGACTCCTGGACAAGATCGCTACATCCGGGTCTTTCATCTACGGAATCGAACCGTTGCTGCAACAGCTACTGCAGTCAGAATACCTGGATTGAGAAGAATCAGCTCGCAGACAGTCCGCAACCGACTTCGACAATATGGCATTAGACCCAGAAGACCGTATTTTGGAGCAGTTTTGACACCGTTACACAGACGAGAAAGAGTCCGATGGTGCAACAGATTGAGGGACTGGACATTCCGCAACTGGCGTAGAATCTGGTTCAGCGATGAGTCCCGTTTTCTGCTACAGAAACGTGATGGAAGAATCCGTGTATACCGGCGCAGGAATGAACGTTTCTCTTCCTCGTGTGTCCAAGAAGTGGATAGCTTCGGTGGAAGTAGCGTCATGATGTGGGCGGCGATCTCTAATGACCGTAAAACAGAACTGGTACATGTCCCGGGCAATTTAACGGCTGAAAGGTACAGAGACGAAATTCTCCAACCTCACCTTATGCGCGTAATTGACCGACAGAGGAAGTTATTCCAACATGACAATGCTAGGCCCCACACAGCCCGCTTAACAATTGACTACCTTCAGCAGAACAACATAAATGTGCTACCATGGCCTTCCAAATCACCGGATTTGAATCCGATTGAACACTTATGGGACCAACTGGATAAACGTGTGCGCCTGCGCCAACCTCCGCCTCAGACCCTCGATCAGCTCCGTCAAATGTTACAACAGGAATGGCGAACAATTCCACGCAATAACGCAAGAACATTGATTGACTCTATGCCAAGGAGATGCAGAACTGTGTTGGCAGCTCGAGGTGGTCATACACGGTACTAACTTAAACGTGACAGGAAGTGTTCTTAACTGTGATGATCTGACTTCTTTTCACCAATATCTAAGGTTTGGACTGTAATTTTTTTCAATTGAAACAATTCTAGTGAATATCTACATTTTTTATTGTAAAATCATAATCCAAAATACATCTACTAAAATCTTAAAAAATTCATTATGCGTTTCTTTTTCTGCAGAGTATATTTGCTACCTGTCAGAGACTGCACAAAATTGGCGGTACTACTGATGAGTGCAGTACTTCCGGCACCACTGTTTGTCACCGTCAGGATTTCTGAGTACAGGATTCCAAAGGACTTGATAGAACCCATTAGCAACATATACATAAAGAAGGAGGCTACAATATGTGAAAAATGAATCATGACATATGATAAGATCAAATTAGAAAACCACATAGACTCTTGATATAAAACAAGTAAAATATCAGAAACATTCAGGATGTAGTTCTGAAGGATGCAACCTTAAACAACAGAAAACGATGGCAACATTAGCAGCATACAAAAACAACAATAAAAACAGTAGGCAAACGAATCAAGTGAAAGGAGGACTGTGAAACCAGTCACAAATTACACCAGTCCATATCATCAACTAACCAACCAACTAGGATATGCTGATCTAATTTTGTAACATTAGATGCGCAGAATTTTGTGAAATTTGAGTTTTTGTCAACCTCTGACAGATTATGCCCTTAATGTCCAGTCCATTGCATGATTCAATTCACAAAGACGCGGTAGCTCAGTGGTCGTGAGCTCGAGCCCCGCTCGCGCCATGACCGCGTCAAATCTAAGACGTAAACATAGGTAGTGATTGCTCCTTCGCCAAACGCTCGGCATTTAGAAGTGAGAATAATGGGTCATTCCGATATGAACTTGAAAACGGAAGTCCCGTGTCGCAGCAGGCGTTGGCACGTCACAGATCCATTACCGTTACGGCCGTAGGCGCTAAACATAGGTCTAAATTTGGGGTACCTCACCTACAGCTGGTGACGTCTCTGTCAATATGAGTGAAGAATTCTCGTCGGGACGTAAAACACCCACCCAACCAATAATTTCACATAGGATACGATGATCTAATTTCACGTTAACGAGTTACAGTAGATGCGCAGAATATTGTGAAATTTGGGTTTCTGTAAACCTCTGACAGATTATGTCCTTGCTCCAACCATAGGCGCCTGGATCAAGGATATTCCATTCTAATATATTTAATCAATACAGGAAATTTGAACCGTGGATAAATATTTCTCGATCTTTAATCAATGTTACATGTAAAATAATTTTATCTAATCTTATGAATTAGTGGGATTAGGTACTTTTAAAAACGTGGCTAAATTATTATCACGTAGTAATGACGCATGTAGTCAAGTTTCTGCTAATCAAAATATTGAGAGAGAGAGAAATTAATCGGAGAGAAATATTTATTCGTGGTTCGAATTTCCTCCATTGTTTGCATATGCTATAGTGCAATAAGGTACCTCTGTTCTCACCATTTATGTATGTTACCAAAACGAAAAGCAGCATTAAATCGACCGCTAATTATTCACAGAATACAGACTGCATGTTCACTGAAGAAACAAAAGCTGAATATCAAGGTGAATATGTTAATTTATAAGAAGATCTACGTAAGAATTTAATTCGATATAATTTATCGGAAATATAAAATTAAATATTGACGTTGTTTTCCATTCAATATCAACTGATTGTTTACCTCCAAGTATTACCCAGGCATATCCTCTGTCAATGTCTTGCTGTCTAGAAGCCATGTTCTGTAAGAGGAAGCACATAATATATAGTATCGACCTCATATATATATATATATATATATATATATATATATATATATATATGCATGTGATCTATAATCAATAGAATTATATATAAACCTCAAATTAACCAGTTGAGTGATCACTGGATCATTATTCTCTTGTAGTAGAGTTCGTCAATTTTTCTCCAGCGGAAAATAGTATGGGCCCTTACCAAAATACAAAATTTGCGGCAAATGTGCCGTACGTTTGTGGTAAACAAATCGGTGTGCTAGAAGTATTTGCCAAAAGGGTGCAGATAGTGCCATTAGGGGCACAGTGTGTCAGAAGTTCACCACAACTTTTTACTATTAATATCTACAATCAAAACAGTGTGCCAGAAGTTCAATACAACTTTTTCTTGAAATTTTATAAATTTATTATTAAAAACATCACGATTTACATTATTAATCCGAGAGCCAACGTTCTTGAAATCCAGTGTACAAATACACGGACCCTCCGATAATCTATATTATGCCATCTTTTAATGCCCCCTTCGATCCCTCTTCCTGTCTTAAAATAACCATATATTTTATATGATGATTATTCAGTATCTTTTCTTACTATTTACTCCTGGAGTCATAATGTATCAATACGTCTATAATCATATGTTTGATTTCTAATTCATAAATAACAAGCTAGGTGCAGAGTGAGTTTGTGAGTTGAAATGTCAAATGAGACTGAGTGGCAATTAATTATCATATAATTTACATAGTAGCATTTTATCCGGGTGTATTACTCTGGTTTGTGAAACGCTAATTGATACCAAGTTCGAATAACCTAAGCTGTATACCAGAGCAGGACTTCACAGGACCTATCGCTTCTATGAACCGTAAATCGAGATCGGGTTTCTAATCACAAGCATCGGGTTTGTGATTCACTCAATATAATTGATTTCACCACACGCCAGACGATGTTTCGCCATAAACATAACAGAGAAAAGGGAGTTGATGCAAATATTCTGGAAAAAAATCCATGCTATGTTCCAGCCATTGAGTAAACAATTTGCTATATACCTCATAAACTTAACAATATATTGTTTAAACGGACCTTTGCTTATTGTTGGTGCGTCATAAATGTTGCCATCTTGTCAAAGTTCATTCAATTCTTTTGAATTATGTTGAATATTGTTTTAGCCTTCCCGGATTTCTTAACTTGGACTGGATAAAGGGGCCTCTGTGGCCGAGTAATTAGAGCATCGCGCTCAAAATCACAAGGCTTGTCACCTCCAGTCGGCGCGGGTTTGATTCTCGCTCTCGTACATTGGGTTCTCTTCTCCACCAAAAATAAACTGAACGCCACCAGATAACTGAAAAATTGTTGAGTGTGGCGGAAAACAACAAACAATCAATCAATAGACTGGGTAATAGGCATATGATAATGACTTTTTAAAAAAACACTTATTTACTAAATACTTTTGCGTTTTTTTACTTCCCTTTCTAATTAGGATATTTTAGCAAAAGTGAATAGTCTATTAAGTAAATGTTTAGTAATGAATGGGTTATTATTTTTTGTTTACCTCATTAAGATATAGGGCTTACGGCGGGTGTGACCGGTCGACAGGGGATGTTTACTCCTCCTAGGCACTTGATCCCACCTCTGGTATGTCCAGGGGTCCGTGTTTGCCCATCTCTCTCATTTGTATTTTCTATAGGAATTATTAGATTGATCACTGTTTGTTGTTTTAGCCTTTTCATTCAAATCCTTATGAAATGTCCATTTAGAAAATTGTATTGTGATTCCCCCTATTTTAAAATGATCAGTAAGATAAAAGTTGTTAGGTTTTTTTTTTGTTTTTTGGGGGGTGTTGTTGTTGTTGTTGTTGTTGATGTTGTTTTTTTTTGGGGGGGGGGGGGGGGGTTTGTTGTTTTTTTTTTTTTGGTTTTGTTTGTTTGTTTGTGTAGATTTTTTTTGGGGGGGGGGGGGGTGTTTTCATTCAGTCGAAATTTTCGGGAGATTACGCCGACCCAACGTTTTAGGGTATTTCACAACCTGTCTCGGTAGCTCAGTGATATATCGTTCGTGGCCGGGAAGCCGCGATTTCAAGCCCCTCTCGTGTCATTGCTGCATCAAACCTAAGAAAAGCTCTGCATGCTAAAGTGAGAATGACGGATCTTTCAGATATGACTTTACAACAGAGATTCCATGTTGCGGCAGGTATTGGCATGTTAAAGAACCCCCACTACTATATCCCTTTGCGCTAAGCATAGGTAAACATTTTGATACTTGTCCCACTACTATTGACATCTCAAATTCGATAAAAATTCTCGACGGGAATTTACCAATGAAATCCTTCGTAGCAAATCAAAATAAACTATCACTCAGACGCAATACAATTTATACTATGCAAATGGAAAATACAAAATACAAATGGAAAATTATATAATACAAATTTAAAAAATTATACAATACAAATGGAAAAGATCTAATATTGCAACGCTCGACATGCCATAATATACACAAGGTTGATAACTTTCACGTGTTATTGAACAAAATTCGACTCATTCAAATATTCATTACCCTTGTGTGCTTGCATTGATACAATGATTCAATTTTTAAGCGAAATCCCTATTTATCTGACCAATTTACGTATGTTCCGATTTTTGGGACCACACACACACACACACACACACACATATATATATATAATATATATATTAGCGGGGGGGGGGATGTGTAGTTTAGTACTATTTCATTTATACCGTCACATACAAAATATTACATGTATGTTGCATTATATACATCATTATTTAATATAATGCATCGTCTTTCAAATCAAACATCAAATCACGGATTATGTCCATTATGGTTGATACGATCAGCCACTGAAAGTAAGGGGTGCATAAAAGTTTCACAAGTTAATAGCGTGTGTGACCGCCATTTGTACCGATGCCTTCTCCACACCTACAATTGATTGATTGATTGATTATTTTATTGCTTTCCGCCACACTCAACAATTTTTCAGTTATCTGGTGGCGTCCAGTTTTTGTTGGTGGAGGAGAGAACCCAGATACAATGTACCTGGGAAGAGACCACCGACCTTCCGCAAGTAAACTGGCAAACTTGCTTAAATAACGCCGCGGCAGAGATTCGAACACGCGCCGACAGAGGTGAGAGGCTTTGTGGTCACTAACAACGCGTGTCATGTGCTGTTGTCCTGTAACTGCAATAATGTAGCCCTCTCAGTGTGTGTGTGTGTGTGTATCTGACGTTTTTATGGAGAGGGCTAAAATCTTCGTAATGGTGCAAAATCAAGTTTTATTGCGGCTGGATTTACTCTTAAGTTAGACTTCCTTCTGATAAAATGATTTTTTTAAATTCATGATGAACAAACTAACCCCTAATAAATCAAAACCAAATAAAATACACCAGCATGTTTACCAGTCGTCTTTTTCAGCTGCCATCACAAGTCTCGCGTGATTTTAAGGAATTGCGCTTGGGAGTTTAGATTGGTTTGATAAAGTAAATATCAGTCCAGAGAAGCGGACTTACCTTATTCTATCACTAAAACATCAGTAAAGAAAAGCGTTTATGATGGAAATTTAATATTTACCGCATTATTTATATTTAAAATAGGGAAAGTTCTATATTCAGCTCAAGATCTGTTGCTGAATTCTCATTGGCTGTCCCAAAATGAAATTGATCAAGGTCAGTAAACATGGCGGACAAATTCAAGTTGCACAACTCGGGTAAGAAATCCAAATGTTATTATCACTTTTTTATTATTTGAGCCAAATCCGTTGCGGGAGTGAATCCCATAGAGTTGTAGCCCCCCCCCCCCCCCCCCCCCCCCCCTTAAAATGGGAGAGAGCTACATGATTGCAGCTCGTTGTCTTGCTGCAGAATGACGTTACGCTGGTTGTTGTGAATGAATGGAATAACATGCTGACGTACCCTCGATTGCCCAGTAGTCCTGACCTTCAGAGAGTAAGCGTTTTAAGATGCAATAAAATTTAATATTAACTTATTTCACATGATAGTTTAACTTACCATGTTACAATCTTACTTTCTCTTTATTTAAAGTATTTCAAAACGGTTTATCAAATTTATTATTGAGATACAATACACGCGAAGTTCAATGTCAGCCATATTTGTTTAGGACCAGTAGTCGTGTACCCGGATGTAGCTAGTAAAATGAGGCCAAGAAAACAGATTTTTAGTGTTTGGTAACTTTTTTCATTCATTTCTTGAATATAACATTCAATTTATACATTTACACTTATATACAGTTAATAGAAATACAATGTTGCATTAACTAAATACATTTCACAGTTTGAGGAATTTCAACATGAAAACTCAAAGTATTATAAAATTAACTTCACAACAAAATATTAATGTATACATCAAAATAACATCAGAAATAAAGTTTGAATTTTAAAACTGTCCAAAATTTAGTAATAAACAAAATTCAAAAGTATATGAGTTTCCTCTATATGCAGCGGGGCATATATATTGGTCACCAATACGAATCACTCTAATATCTGTACAGTAGTTTAAGTGAACCCAATGTCTGCAAATATCACATTACACTCACTTCACAAAAATGAGAGATGCACTTTGTCGGACGACGTCAGGAGTAAACGTTTTACAAATAGAACACAGTTCCTGCTCGGAAATGGAAACATCTTCGGATAAAAGATATTGGTGTAGCCGTCCAGGTTCCTGAGAAAGATCATTAATATCGTGAGAAGAGGTAATCTTTTTACAACTGTTTGGGTCCGTGTTGGAAGGTCCAAGTTCCTGAGAAAGATAATTAATATCGTGAGAAGAGGTAATCTTTTTACAACTGTTTGGGTTCGTGTTGGAAGGTCCAAGTTCCTGAGAAAGATCATTAATATCGTGAGAAGAGGTAATCTTTCTACAACTGTTTGGGTCCGTGTTGGAAGGTCCAAGTCCTGAGAGTCATTGTCAATCTGATACGATGTTTTCTTCTTTGCATTTTGGGGGGGTTTCCCAGTAATTGTTTTAGATGAGACATGCTCTTTAGTTTTATTGGACACCTCAGGCTCAGTAGTAACTCGGCCTGGTGTTATCTTGCTGAGAGTTTTGATTGGTTGTTTGGTCCCTGATCCTTCAAAGTTTATTTTGACAAGCTGCCTTGTGCGTTCCGTAAAACAACTAAGGCTTCTGTTTTCATTTATGAACTCAATGTTATCCTCTTCTGTTTCGGTCATTTTTGATCTTCTTCATGTGTGACCGTCAAATTGCAGTTGAAGGTGTCACGGCTTCTCCTGGGACTACATCAGCATTAAAGCAATATAAGCTGCCAAAATTGCAATTTTTTATAGTGGCATTAAAAGAGGTTAAATGAACGTTGATATGATTGAAAAAAAGGACTGCATCGAATTTCCTCTCTTATGCATCGTTTACACACCTTTACGTGATGAAAAATATATTCCTCGACATTCCGTTTGACCCTAACAACGGCAGCTGATTAATCGTCGGCGACAATCCCGAAGATAACCGATGTTGACACGAATGATTCTGATGCTGATCGGGGTGGATCGGGTTGTATCCGGGTCATTAAAATATGGACGGCAAGGTGAGATAAAATTGTAGTTACCGTCATTATTTTGGCATTGTTAACGATGTTATATGTTTTTATATCTTTTTCGTCCCGAATCAGTCAAAGTCGGCTTTCTCCCTCGCTTCGAACCTTTCGTGTCAGACATCTTTCGTGCTTACCGGAAATATTGCGCTTGCGCATTTGATTTTGCCGAATGAGTTCAACTTTAGGTCATTGCATACGGAAATAATGTCGGAAAAATTAAGGTACGGGAAGACTTAATTTCAACTGTCGAACAATTTTTTAATTTAATGCAAAAAATACAACATGTCAAAAGTTTAATCGATAAAATCAGGTATTAGAAGGTAGATGTTACAAAATTTCGATTAAATTTTAGGGACCCCAAAATAACAATTTTGACAGCTTATATTGCTTTAAATGAATATACCCCACACTTGCGGAACGCAGACGGTTTTCTGCTGAAAGAGCTTTGGTGTATGCACGGCATGTCAGTAAACAAATATCTTTTTTCAAAATAACTGTTGTTTCTCTCATCTACTTATGACACAAATTGTTATAAATTTTCTCAGACAAGGGAAAAAAAGCATTAACAAAATGGCGGGTATTGTGGGTTTATAAATGCATTATCATCATTCCTACCTGTTCGTTTCGCATATTTCACTTTCTGTCAAAATACAGACGCTCTCTTCTTTTAGTTTCGAAAATCAGCCGCTTGTGACGTAATATTCAAGCACGTGCCCCGACAGTGACAAATAAAATGGCGCACATCTGGGCCCGCACGACTATAGGACGTTCAACCATACAATCTCGTCTCAGTAGAGTACGCCTGTTATATTGCCCTCTGCTGTCACCACAGGAATCCTTCCATGTGTCGTAATTCCACCGCAGACCATAACGCTCCCTCTGCCGAATTAGCGGCGCTGAATAACGTAGACGTCAATATAACGTTCTCAGGCACGACGGTAAGTGTGAACACGACCGTTACTGCTGTCGAGATGAAAAAAGAACTTCCGCTCAATCTCTGTTATTGAAACAACGATGCGTCCTACAACACACTAACCTCGCAACACAGTGACGTCAGAGAAGAACAGCGCGGATAGCAGGACGTCGAGGACGGATGTTGGCCTCTCGTATTCTGTTCCTTACGTTAATATACAAGGACGTCGATATCCAGGGATGCTTCTAGTGGTCAAAGAGGCCTATTGGAATCGATTGTGCGTATATACGTTCCGTGCCGATGTGACGTCACAAGCGGGTGTCCTGATCGTGGGACGTCCCGAACAGTGCCAGTTTGCTGATATGAACTCCAAACTGCTTTGCCACATTGCTTTGAGACACCCCAGCTTCCAGCATCCCAATAGCACGCAATCGATCATTTTCAGTCATGCGAGGCACATCTCAATCACAGTTTTATTCCGTAAAGAAACGTTTTTTCTGTTCCAATAAATTGGCTAACGCCAATGAATACAAGAAATTTTAATCGATTATTTGCCGCGTGTCGCTTAGGCTGGAAACTCCAGAAAAGCGTACTGTGGCGATCAAGGCGAATCGAACGCGATATTTAACAATTTGAGTTCTCTTACTGCATTTATGTATTTAAGAATAATAAGCGATCAAAGAATGCTTTTTTATGCTTTTATTTGACTTTTAAGTATGCATAGTTTCTTTTCTCCGCTAGTATACTATTTATATTGCATTTTTAGCAAGAATCACGAATATATCCGACATGATATAAACAATACACAAAGCTGACTGATATGTATGTACAGTAATACGGCACCGTGTGTTGATGACAGTATATGGTGCATTGGCCAAGTTAATGTCCTGTTGGGTTATTTTTTTTTGGGGGGGGGGGGGGTGGTTTTTGGGGGGGTTTTTGTTGTTGTTGTTGTTGTTGTTGTTGTTTTGTTTTTTTTCTTGTTTTTTTGTTGTTGGTTTTTTGGGGTTTTTTTTGTTTATTATTATTATTATTATTATTATTTCAAATAAATTTCCATGAGTTTTCTCCCATTCTCTGCTTTTACTTTCCATACATTGAGAAACTCGTGCAGTAATCTACAGGTCATTAACGAACAGAAGTAACCAAAGATAGGCTCGACCACAACACACGATGCGGAGAGAAAAGGTGCTATAACCTGGAATTATTAAGAATAATTAAACTCTAATAAATAAAAGGAACACACACAGCTACAAAACTTTAAACTGCCATTATCGTTTATCATGCATGAGTTGTTTTATTTTTCTTTGGTTTTTTGTTTTTTGGGTTTTTTTTTAACTTTGGTAAGCGCATTCTAATAAAAGAGAAATCAAAAGCATTTTCAAAGAGAAATAATGAATAGATATGAAGATACAAAATATTAAATATCTGTTGATCAACAGCTGCTTTTAATTTGTGTTTCATCGATTCATCAAAAACTGAAGCCGACCGTGAAATTTGCTAAATCTGCAGTTGTATTAAATACCAAGTAAAATCGTTTACAAATTCGAAATGTATTCAGCCGACATGGGATGTCTTGGCTCCACCTACTGAGTTCTGATTGGACGACATTCAGTGAATACAAATCGCTGAAAACGCCGACTCCAAACTTCAAAGTAGTTCACAGTGATGTGAGACAGAAGCCTTTTGAAGTTTATTTTACTCTCACTCCAGACTATTTTTAAATTATATTCTACATTTTGTTTTATTTGTATAATTATACGCCCGTCGCCAGACTGGACATATTACGTTATGCCGCTGTCCGGTCATGCTTTTCCGGATTTTTTCCGTAATGGATGCATGTACAGCGTTAAAATTTGGTCACAATTTTTCCTTGAAAGAATTTATCAAATCAGCACGAAATTATTTAATCATGAAGATATGTAATAAGTACATATGTCAAACAAACAAAAAATGTCCACAACAAAAGCAATAGCGTGGCGCAACTTTGCCGCAAAGTGTGTGACAGCGAAAAAAATGTACATACAAAAAAATATATATTTGCGGCAAAT
Source organism: Ostrea denselamellosa (assembly GCA_024699665.1). NCBI lineage: Eukaryota > Metazoa > Mollusca > Bivalvia > Ostreida > Ostreidae > Ostrea > Ostrea denselamellosa. Next base: position 4,105,627 of record JAMZEH010000041.1, read on the forward strand.
GCGCCGCATATTGTGTGCCAGATGTGTGCAGCAAGCGTGTTCCACAACATTGCTAGAAACTATGTGCCAGAGAAAAAATTGCATACGAATGTCCAATATTTGGAATAATCCATTTTTATATCATCACAATCAAAAAATGGATTAATCGCTGTAGCTGTTAAACAAAGACTATGTGAAACGTGGAATGCATATTTTTTGCCTTTTTGACATATGTACTCATTACATATCATCATATCTAACGATTAAATTCATTTCGTGCTGATTTGAAAATTTTTTCAGGGTGTAATTAGCCACCGCAAATCGAACTTTGACTACAAATGTGAAAAGAAATCTTAAATTCTGGAATATGCTGTAAAATTCCGCGCTTCAAATCACCGTCCACCAGTCGAGCTGAGAAGAGGGGAACAGATATACCACTGAATGAAAGATTATGTACACACTGTAACACGTATAGAGCACTTTCTCAATACAAAAGAACTTTATTAACACACACTTATCTTGTAAGATTTCTGATCTTATATTGACCTCATATACATACTTTTTTCAGTAGGTTTTCAAATTAATGGGTGAAAAGTCAAGGTCACAAAAAAAAAAAGAATTTCAAATCTTTTAAGCAAAGATGATAACCTAATGGAACAATTGTTATCGAATTCTTAATTATGATTTGCAGGAATGACCTCTAATATAATGACCTTGAAACATATTGGTTTTTAATGCTGCAGGTGAAAGGCCGATGTCACTGAAAGGGAAGCTCCAAGATTGTACATGTAAAAGATTTAAATTATCACAACCTGCATGTCTGGAGTATGAGCGATAAATAAACTTGCAAACCTGTTATCTTAAACACAATCTCTGTCCTCAAGCACCTGTATCTTTAAGGAATCCAATGATTGTTCTATATGTTAAACCCATGAGTCAGTCTTATGAAAGTCATTGTATAATGGTATTGGTAAGATAATATTGTCTATAACTCCCGTGTAATGTAAATTTCGTATTTCCAATTTTTGGGCACACTTTGACATACAAGAAAAATAACACATTGCTAATAAAAAATGAAATAAAGCACGTGGATTATACGACGTATAGTACATAGTAGGTGGCGCTAATGGTACTCAGTTGTAAGGAATCTACCATCATAGGTGTTAAGGAGGTTTAACACTCCAAAAAAAAGGGACTGTTATGAATGGGAAATGGAAGATATATACGATATATTGAACTCAAAAACTTAAAAAATTTATTCTATTCAGTAAAAAAAAAGAGCAAAAAACAAAACAAAAACAAACAAACAAAACAAAAACAAACCACCCTGAGCGATTCGAACTTGCGATCTGCAGATCAGCGGTCATAACTCAGCTAACCGGCTGGCAACCCCAAAAGGACAAGGAATTTACTTTTACATTTACTATTCGGAAGGCCATCGGTCATTATAACGATGTGTTATTCACTACATGTATGTAAATGAATTCATTTAAAAATTCACAGACTCTACGCCAGAGGGACCGCTCTAATAATATTACTCACGTAAACGTCGTCAACTCGATACGTTCATTATATTACGATATTCAATTTTTTTTTTTTTTACACGTATTTCAATGTTTTTGAGATAATTTTTGTAAAATAATAGAGTATAATAATCTTACCAGGTGAAGTAGTGCGTCTTCTCAAGTGCTTTAAAAAGTGTTTTGGTCCGATGAAATGAAACGAACAATCGTGCTTTTAAATATTCATCATTAAAGTCAGTGGTCACTTCGAAAGATCCAATGCACGATGACAGGAGTGTGATCTGAAGTCAGTGTGATGTAACGGTTTACGCAATACAATTTACATCTCAGTGGTACAAAGGATATCTTTCTGTAGATAACATTACATCATAAGTACTCCTATTTCTATATGAATGTGAGTACATGTAGATAACATTACATCATAAGTACTCCTATTTCTAAATGAATGTGAGTAATTATGATATGTGTATTAACTGTGGCGTTGGTTAACCAATCCGGAATAGTGCGGATGATATATTTTGGTTGTTCGATATTGAGTTGTTGAGGATCCGAAATGAAATGATACTTCAGCGATACGTGTACATCTCCTTTTTTTTTCTGTTGGTTCTTGACTTTATTCGTTTACACATGTTAAATTCACGGTTATTATGTCAATTCTATAACCGTTTTCAATTTCACAGCTTTGATCAAAATGGATAAGAGCGAAAATTAAACTACAGCGAATATAAGGTTCCATGTAGTGATAAAGACAGTTTGTTACTGCAGAACTGACACTTATAAATATTTAAGGTACTTCACAGACATTATTTTTTTCAGCTATTTAAGCTATTCATGTATTTGTAGATTGGGTCAATTGATAAAATCTTCAAATTCTAGAAACATTTCCAAATCAGCACGTCAAATCCTCCTGACTTAATGCAGGTGTTTAGCATCTGCCACGTCTCAAAGTCAATATCCATCAAATACCTCGAAAAGTGAAACATGTGAATTGTCCAAACAAACACAAAAATTAAGATGATTAAATTTCTTGGTGATTTTATTTTATTTTATTTTTGTGTGTGTGAATAGCCTAGGTCTTTGACCCAGGACTAAGATTTATAATGAACGCTACAGACATTAATCCTTTCTAAATAAGTCCACCCTAAGGAGTCAGTCTAAATCAATTAAAACATTTTTTCAACATTTAAATATTATTATCCTTTATAGCTACCGATACGTTCAAAGATTTGATACACGGTTTTCACTTTTTGTTTCGTGGCGCCTACCTTCTTACCAAATTATGTGTATACATGTTTCTTAATAAAAAGTCACAAATATATGAAACTACATGCATTTTTTTTTTTTTTTTTTTTTTTGGCCAGGAATAAACCTCTACAGTTAGCTATAACAATTAATACTATTTTACGGTATCAATCATTTCATTTATTTTATCTCTGGATATAACGATACTATTTCATTTATTTTATCTCTGGAGAGAACTATACTGTTTCATTGTATTTTATCTCTGGAGAGAACTATACTGTTTCATTGTATTTTATCTCTGGATGGAACAATCTATATATTACAAAATAATTAATAAATGTCCATTTTGTATTATGGGGGACAAAAAAAAAGAACGAATTTTAACGCATGGCTGTGCAGATTATGCAATAGCTTGCATGCGCCCTTTGTAAAAACAACCTGAAATAAAGTGGGTGTGAAGATCATTAGCTGCGGTTCTTACTTATAAGATGCAGATCTATGGAATGTTGATTAAAACAACCAAAAACAAGTTAAGGGCCAAATTTAGTCGAACACTGACTGAGAGATTAATTTTTTTTTTAAATATCTTTGTTAACAGTAACATTCAAGCTATTTCTTATGATTTGAAGTAAAAAAAAAATGAATTTCATCGTCAGTTCTCTCTCTCTCTCTCTCTCTCTCTCTCTCTCTCTCTCTCTCTGAAAACAATATCATACATTACGTATTTCATTATTTCTTTTTTTTATCAAGCGCACACTGGAGAACAAGATTTATTTTTTTCCCCATAACTGATCTGTCTTTAGATATATACTACGTGTACTAACAGTATAAGCGATATTCTGCAAGGCGCTTGATAAAATATTTATTCTTTCTTCCAAAGTTAAAAACAATGATGGAGAACAATGAATTTCTCTCTACATGAAAGGATTGTAAAATAAATCATGTGTTCACTAATGTCGAATGAAAGAGAATGCTAATGACTATTTTTAAATGCAAACGCAAATTGATGTTTTGAAAGACCCCACCCATCACCCCTTTATTCAAAGTTGGAAATCCTATAAATTGTCAGATGTTGCTGGCTACAGAGAGCTTTCCATCAAAATCGTCGTTTTCTATATATTTCTAAAGGACATAATCTTCACTCTGTCGACGGTTTGCGCTCTGGAGACAAAGTACACGTTAGTGATTCGAACACTTTTGGTAGTGTGAAAATGACCCCCCCCCCCCTCTCCCAGGATGCAATATTAAACTGATGTAGCGGGGTATATGATTATTTCTCAAAAGGCTCTAGCTTTGTCGTTGTCTATGGTGATGCCCTTCAATGTGTTTATATCAATACCGGGTATTGCAATTGTATGTCTTCAATAATGAAACAAGGGAGTGGGGTGGGGTGTTATAAGCATCGGCTTAAACGACTAGGTTCCACAGCAAATGGCCGTGGGGTTATTTTTTTTCTTTTTGGGAGGGGGTTGTCAGACCGAATTTGATTTTGATCCCAGTGATTAAAATTCCTGGATCCGCCCCTAACTAGGTCGATGCAAGATATGGCATGGCATTCTCCAGTACGACTATATCTTCCTCCTAGAAATTTATTTGCAAGAAAATTTGTAAATGCAAAGGTTTATTCAACATTAATATGAAGATAATTTATAGAGACCCTGTTTAGGTAGACAGTGCGCGTGGGAATACACGGTAGAGCGGTGACGCTGAACTTTCGCCACGATGCTTTATCTTTCCATCGTTAATTAATCAATGCATATTTGTTTACGATTGGTCATCTTTGCATGTCATGTCTCCGATTTGTTAGATAAGAATGAGAGAATCGGACACTTGACTTACGAAGATGACAGTTAGTATATATATATATATATATATATATATATATATATATATATATATGAACATTGTACTTTTGGTAATTCAAGACAACGCCAAAAAAAATAAATCTGTCTACTTATTACTAGTAGCAACCTATATAAACAGCTTGCTGGTAAGAAACAATTATCAGTACACGTCTTAGTGAAATCATCAGCTGATTCAATCGACCCATGACATTTTATCGCTTGCATCGAGTGTGCCCTTGGAACCATCAAATCGCGGATGTACTTGAAAACATTAAATTGAAATTGAATTTTGGAAAATGAATTTCAATTCACTTCTTAGATAATAGCAAACGTATGAATTTTAATAGTTTAGAAGATCTCCTTATAATCTCCTCACCCACCCACGGTAAAGATAACATTAACATACAGAACGAAATAAAATTGTTAAAAATGGTCATATTCTCTTACAATGATTGATGATTAAAGCAATATTAGCTGTCATTTTGGGTTGGAATTGTTTTTATTATCATTATTATTTTGTTTGTTTGTTGTTGTTATTGTAAAATTGTGATTTACTGTTTCAATGACATATAAACTTTTCCTATTATTATTTGTGTTTGAAAACCTATTCTGAGGCTCTAAATGGAGAATAAAAAATTATTTCCATATAATGCCGTGTTTTAATGATTGATGTTGTATCCACACAAATGCGCGTGCGTGTTGCACGTGTCCTGTTGGTGCGATCAAGTGACTTAAAGCGGGTAATTGGCGTCGTTGTGAACGATATACAAGTGTATGTATGAGAGAGAGAGAGAGAGAGAGAGAGAGAGCATAACTAGAGAAATTTACACAGCATATAGATATTGATTTTTCTTTTAAAAATCATTACCTCCGAGAATACCCAGGTGTATCCTTGATCACCGTTCTGTTTACAGTCAGATCAGTAAGACAGGCCAATCGTCGACCACAGTGAGAATCGTGACAATTTACACGGCATTTACGGACTTGTATTCCAGTGTAGTTATGCACAAAAAATGAACATGTGACGCCAGCTTGTAGTGGGAGGTGAAAATGGTATCTGATATAAAAGATTATAATCCAAAAAATAAGGGGGTCCACTAACCTAGATAAGCGACAAAGCATTTACGAAAAGTACTCGACCGAACTGTTCATTTAAACGATGTCAGCTCTACAGTGTATTGAGGCACATTAGATAATAAAAAATATAGTATTAAATCCTGTAAAAATTGATTATTTTTTTTTGATTTTTTAAAAAAAGAAACAATATAAATATATCATTATTTACATGATTTATAATGTAGTAAATCTCTTATGATGAGCTGGGAAATCAAAATACATTTCAACATATAGAGTTGTTCAACTAATTTCTATTTATAGAATTTCACGCTAGTATTCTATGTATAAACCATTCATATCTTGTGGGTTCATTGTACATGTAGACCTAGATGCGCCACCCAACCTTCCGGACACCGGTTACACAGTGGCGAATGTAAGGGGCACGAGGGGAAGGAGGGTTACGGAGCCCCCCCCCCCCCCCTTCCCTTTGGTTGAACATTTTTGGCAGAAATTATCATTTTACGGATCTGCAGTCCCCTTTTACAAATTTGGGTCGCATCCCCTGAAACTTTTCTGGATCCGCCCCTGATTATATCAAAAGAATACCTGAACTTTTAAATTTCAACTGGTGTTAGACGCGGCTATAGTCGAAACTACATCAAAGAACTCTTCAGATAGTTGAAAATCAAATTTTACTTACTTTCTGATGTTTCATTAGCAACATTTCTTCAGACGTTTTACAAATTCAGCCACCGGTGATTAAATCGGCGGATAACAGGCTTTGTATCCTGAGGATTATTTTGTGACATTTTAGGGGATGCATCGGGAAATGTCGAGTAGCAATCTCCGATTTGATTACTCGTTAAACTTGACGCAGGCGCTCAACCTCGAAAATTTGTCGGCCCCGTGGGGATCCGGGTTGTTAGAATAGATCCTCAGTACCCCATGAGTGTCGTAAGAGGCGACGATATGGGGGCGGTCCTTCGGATGAGACCGCAAAAACCGATGCCCCGTGTCACAGCAGGTGTGGTACGATAAAGATCCCTTCCTGCTCAAAGGCCCTAAGCGCCGAGCATAGGCCTAAATTTTGCAGTCCTTCACCGGCAGTGGTGACGTCTCCATATGAATGAAAAATTCTCAAGTGGGACGTTAAACAATATATAATCAATCAAAAATTTGTCAAAAATATGATCGAAATAAATAGAGATTGGACTTTTTTTTTTAAAGTTAAGGAATAAGCCGAGCGAAACAGACAAATGGTAGGGAGAGAGATGTCAGATGGTTAAATCTCGTGTCGATATATGTATTAACCATTTCTTTACTGAAATATTAGAGGTCACCCCCCCCCCCCCAACAACAACAACAAAACTGCTCAGGACTCCTTATACTTGCAACATGTAACATATTATTGATTTAAACAGTCCAAGACAGGAAACGATTCCAGACAGAAAGCTCGTCAAACATTATTTCGGATCTCAATTGTACACACAAATAACATTTTCGTTTCAAATTTTACTTTCAAAAATGGCGGACACCGGGCAGAAGTGCGAGTTGGAGTTACTGTTTTTTGATACATTTTCACATGAAAATGCTGAGGTCTGTGATCTTTGTATAGCTGCGTTCTTTCTTTTCGCAAAGTAGAGATGTTAGATTAACAATACCCTACAATGGTTTGCACAGTAACAATCTAGTTTCACTTTCTATGAATAAGATCCTCACTTTACTTGGATCAGTTACACTCGCGTGCAGAAAATTTTCGACCCACTAACATTTTGTAGGAAAATTTCTTGCTTATTCGTTTCATTGTTTTAAGTGAAATGACATTTTCTGGAGTTTATTTGTGTACCTGCGCCCAAAATGATAGATCTCCATGGAACCTATTCTTGGTTTTGTGATTCGAGTGCTGTAAACGAAATGTCCTGTGATTTGAAATGTATAATGTGCCGAATTCCTGAATGAATATTAATTGTTTAAAATAATAATGGAATTTACATAGAACTACTTTGTCTTCAGGACCAGAATTTAAATTGAAGCATTTTGTGTGTTGTTTTTTTTCCCAACCATTTTACAGGCAATACGGGACTTTCGAGATACAGGTCCACTTTGACTTTTATCATGCGTCGAACATAATTTTAGGGCAAGTCACTTCTGGTAATTTTACAACAGCTCTGTAAACAAAATTGGAAGATGCTCTTTTTCCAAGAAAGGGATCGGTAGCAAAAACATTTGTATGTCGTCTTTGCCCTATCAAGTGGCCACGATATATAAACGTCAATTGTATCGGTCATTCCAGCACATCCCGAAAGTTCTGTATTGTCATGTAGTATGGGAATGACCACTACATCACAGCTTTCTTAGTGAAAGCTTAATATAGATAAAGTATTTACTGGTATCGTTAAATGGAAAGGACCTGTTATTTTCATTTTTTATGATTTTGACTTTTTAAAAGAACCAATGGACCAATTTCAACCAAATTTGCCATTAAATGAAATTTAAGTTTATTCAAATGAAGGTCCTCAAGAATACATGTAGGTTATGTAGAGTAGATCCAGATGTGTTCACTCCATGTCTCTTGGTGGCAAGGTAAGCAATATGGCTCATGAGCTCTTGTTTCTTTTTTTTTATTTGGTTTTTTTTTTTTATTGATCAGCAGCATAGTAAACATGCTGTCCAGCAAAAGTAAATATATATACATTGTCAGAAAAATTGTGATACTAAAATCCACATGCTAGAAAGAAAATGCTACTAAGTTAAGTTTTCCACATATTTAGCAATTCCACCCAGTTGGGTATACTTTTCCACATATTTAGGACATTTGACAATGCTCAGTGTATATTATTACTTATTAGGTTTGTAACTGACTGTATATGGATATATATTGAGGAAAAGCTGAGCCATCTTTGAGATTGATTAACCCAATATATATCCATGGACAGTCAGTTATAAACGTAATAAGTGATTTATATGCTGGAGGACCTTTATGTGATGAGAAGTCAACATGCACAAGAACTGATAATCATGATTTTAAATATAAAGACATCTATAACTGTGAGCAATAATAATTTATCAAGAGTATTGAATTCAACATTACATGTGTTTAATTCTGTTAACAACCCCCTCCCCAGAATTTGTGTCTACAAACAATCCTAAAAAGTGAAATTTCAATGTTTCAGAAGTAACAATGGTAAGGTCTGGGTCTGATATAAAAAGAGTGGTGACACCCACCCCTTCATTCTGCAGATTAAAACAGCCTTGAAACTGTGGTGTGTTAGGAATACTCTTTCATGATATCAAATTTCTGTTGAAAGGAGATGACTTAAAATATCTCTTTTTATGCCAAAGTGAATTGTCTCCAGCGAATTTACAATGCATTTCATCATCTCTACAGTTCGTAAATCTGTTTTATGAAAGTCAATGTCCCAACATTTTGTCCAATTTCACAGTCAGTATTTCTTCAAAATCTACACTCTCACATTTTACCATAAAGTTTAAAAATCCCCCCAGCAGCTTTGTTGCTGTTTAGTTCATGTTTGATGTAGACACAACAAATCTGACATCATGCTCCGATTTAAAACTTGAACTTTCCATTACAGTTGATGAGGCCCTTTACAGGGATTTGCAAGATAAATAATAGAAACAAGATTGATTTGGTAATGATTCTGCCATATTGCCGACTATTAGACCTACCAGCCGGACATAGTGATATGGATGGCAGTCACATGGCACAATTAAACCAATGAAAAAGCAACATTTTTGGTGTAGGGAAAATAAATAATTATAACTGTTAATTCTTCCAAACAAACAAGTCAGTTGTTTTTTGATAACTTTTCAGGAGTTGAATTTGGACCTTGTTCAGTTCCCAAGACCTGTTCTTATTCAAGAAGTCCGAATTATTCCCCTGCAGACCAGGGTTCAGGCTGATGTTCCAGGGGGTGTGAGATTAGGGTAAGTTCACCCAAAGTTTCTCAAAATATTACTGAGACTTAATTATTTAGATCAGTGCTCCACATTCTTAATTTTCAGTTTTGAAGAAGTGGAGGAATTTAGTAGGAACCGTAATTTAATGGAACAAAGTGATGATAATTTTTTTGATCATTTGTTTCAGGGCAACAAATCCATCGTCCTTTTCTCTAGAGTTGTATGTGAATAACTTGAACAGACCCAATGCAGCCACCTTTGAGAAACTGGGAGTGTAAGTTTTGTTCTGTCTTATAAAAAGAGGATATAATTATTGATGGCAACTACAATAAGGTGGTTTTCAATTTAAAATATTTTTTATTTGAAAGAGTCATCATGAAATCTTGAATTCTTTTTGTAAACGTTAACTTCCCTTCTTCTGTAGATAATGGATATATTTTTATTTTAAATTCGTGTAGAGTGTTTTGACATTTTCAGTTTATCACTTTTACAGAATAAGTTACAAAGAAAATGTGGACATTCAGATGAAAACAGATGCAGAGGTATGTGTATATAGTGTGTGAAATTTCCATATCTTTTTACTGATGTTAATACAGGTTTTCTGTTGGTTTGGATTCTTTATGTGTGTCTCTGTGTACTTGTTAGAAGTAGACAAGTTTGATAACATCAATATACATCTTGTAATATGAATATGCTTTCATGATCTTTTTAACAATTATAATAAACTATCCATAATACATTTTGTTTATAAGCCTTTTTTAAAATGTCTATATATTATATTTGTATATTTTATATATTTATAAGCCTTTTGAAACATGCTTTTTTCCGTACAGGTGCCCACCGATGGCTTGATTTTAAAGGGATGGTACAACACCTTAACTGTGGCTATCTATGGGTCACTAACTGTGGTCAAACCAGAAACTGCATCTCCTCCACCCCCTCCTCCTCCCCAGCCCAGAGCCAAGCAGCGTAAGTGTCTCAAATCTCCATACGTGTATCAAAAATATGGTCTTTGCTATGATTACGTATACATTGTTAAGAAATGTAATGAAAAATATATTTAAAGTTACCTGGTTTCACTGTTGTGTGGTAACTTTATGTATGAAGACAGACTTACAAAAATTTGTATATCCTTATATCCATAGCATAAAAATGTGTTGTGGCCAAAAACAGAAATTGTGACCCCTTGTGCTGGGCCCCAGGGGAGGATTTCATAACAATTTGGAATGGTTCAAAAGGTTAAGTTGCATCCTGCAAGTTGTTAAAATTACAAAGATCTGCTTTTATTCTGTGTAAATTTATAGATCCTTGAATGTGCTACAGGCATTGGAGTTCATGAAAACATTTTTCCTGATTTCCGTACTCAAAAGTGGGTTGATATAGGTTTTGCTTACTAGGCACACACACAATCTTGGCATCGAAAGAAAGAGGAAACTCAATAGAAGGTGACAAAAGTAAGCAAAGGAAGAAAGGTGACAAAATTTCACATCCTAAATGCAAAAAAAAAAAAAATATATAAAAAAAAACAAAAATACAAAAATGAAAAAAAAGAAAGAGAGAAAAGATAAGTCTTTTGTGAATATTTTTTATCGAAGTGATCCTTGCACCATGGCCTTGGGACACTAGAGGACCAATCCCAATCCCCGATGCTTATTCTGTTGGATATTAGAGATGTTTTTCCTTGATACAGAGTGTGTATTGATACAATGGTTCATATTTTTAATGATTTTTTTTTCTACTCCTCCTTCAGCAGAACATTCTTCAAAATCTCTGGCCAATGAAAGGATAGGCAAATTTTCATAAACTTTTGGCAGTACTCATTATTTTTGTGTGTTCAGTTGAAAACGCTTATATTAACACATTTTTATCCCTGACCGGCTTGTTTAGTATGGTTTTATTACTCCAGATATCCTTTCCAGAACCATAGCTTAAAAATGCCTAATGGCCAAAAACTGACCCCCATATGATGGGCCTCAGAATCTCACAATCTTGGCATCGAAAGAAAGAGAGAACTCAGTAGAAGTTGACAATAGTAAGGGAAGGTTGAAAGATGAAAAAAAAAATCACATCCTAAAGGCAAAAAGAAAAAGAAACCAAAAAAAAAAAGGAAAGAAAAAAAACAAGAAAAGTCTTTTGTGCATGCTTCTATAGTTCTTGTCGGAGTGACCCCTGCGCCGTGGTATTTGGACGTTAGAGGACTGATCTTGATGCTCATTCTGTAGAATATTGAACACACTTTTCCTTGATGCAGAGTGTGTATTCATGCAGTGGTCATATTTTTTTAATGATTTTTTTTTTTCTACCCCCTTCCTGTTTAGCAGAACATTATTCAAAAATCTCAGGTCATCAAAAGGATATAAACTATTTACTGAATGTTGTGTTTTACATGTAGCTGTTGATGTAAGAGCAAGTCAGACATCAGAGCCACCAAGTCGACAAGACTGGGAACCGCCAAGTCGACCAGACTGGGAACCGCCACGTCAAGGGAGCAAACCCCAACAGCAGCACCCATTGGACTACATCAACCAACAAGTGCAGGCTGCTCAAGCTGCAGCTCAGGCTGCCCATGCTCACATACCCCCCTCACAGGGCATTCCTCCATCACAAAGTCTAATGCCACCAGGTATCCTGCAGACAGGAGTACCACCTCCAGTAAAATCAGACATATACCCAGAACAGTATCACCAGCAAGCACACAATAGGCCAGATTTCATGGCCAGCCCAAAAGTGGGCATGGAGCCCAGAGACGCTCATTATGACCCAAGGATAGAGTCTAGACCAGGAAAAGATGGGCAGTTTGGAGGCAAACCTTACGAAGAAGGAGATTACAGAGGAGGCAGTCGAGAGAGGGAGACCTCCAGAGATCGGGATGTGAGGGGTCGAGAGTCAGACAGGGAGCACAAACAGAAGGAGTGGGAGAGATTTAGAGAGAGAGAAAGGGAGCGCTCAAGGGAAAAAGAAAGAGAATTCATGGAGTCTGAATCAAGAGACTATCCCAGAAGTCCCACTAGAAGGCGGTCATGGTCAAGATCACAGTCCAGATCCAGATCAAGGTCATTTTCAAGGTCACCAAGAAGAACACCTTCACGATCTCCACGGCGGTCAGCATCAAGGTCACCAAGAAGATCTGTGAGGTCTGTGTCACACTCCCCTAGAGCTTACTCCAGGTCACCTCAGAGAAGATCAAGGTCACCGATAAGATCTAGATCTAGAACACCAATTAGATCGAGATCAAGGTCATATTCACCAGAAAGACAAAATGTGGCCACACCTAGATCACCAGTACAAACTCCTATGTCTCCCAGGTCTGGGTCACAATCGCGTGAACAGGAATCCCCAATACGACCTATCCCTAGACACCCAAGAGACCCTTCACCCCAGTTCTTCAGGGAACCGTCCCCCACACAGGAAGAAATCATGGAGGGAGGCAAGTACTGTAAATGTGATATGAGTAGCTATAAACACACTACAAAGTACTGTAGAATCATTTGGGATATAATTTTGTGGATGAGGTTTCTGTGCATTGAAACATATTTCTTGAAGCATGAAATTTATGGAGAAGGGTACCCACAACTGAGTTCCCATGAAATTCCATCATTTAAATAGATGCTGAATTTCCTCATTGATTTCTTTCTATTTTGTCATTATGAAATGCAGTTAAGGTAATTCTATATTCTCAAATGAAGATCCATCATTTGTAACTATTTGATGTCATGTATTTCTGTAATGATAGGAATATTTCAGTTTTGTAATTGTCTCCGTTTTCGTCCACTCACAGGTGAAGTCATCGATGAAGTTGGAGATGACACTCTGTTTGACCCTCTGTCTCCAGATGCTGTGGGATATTCAGATCAGGATGAACTCCAGGTATGCAAGATTTGATTGTCTCATATTCTAACTATTAAAGTAATGGAAGAAGCATTAATTTTTAAAAGAAATTCTGATATATACTGATTATCATTTGATTTTTCAGGATGTTGACAGAGACTATGAAAGCATATCCTCTGGTGATGAGCTACCTAATATGGATGAAATTGATCCTGACTTACAGGTATATAATACAATACCAGATCTACTGGTATATAATATGGCACCAGGTCTACAGGTATATAATACAATACCAGATATATATGTATATAATATGACACCAGATCTACAGGTATATAATAAAGGGTGTTAAGAAAGTTCGTTCCATGATTTACAGCATGCTTAAAATTATTTATAAACAACTCATATACAAGTTTATGTTTTTAATAACCAGACAGTCCACCTTTGTTTTTCAATACATTTTTAATTCCATTTGGCATTGAATGAATCAAAGAAATCAAATGTTTCTGAGGTATCTCCCTCCATGCACGGTGAAGTCGGCGTCGTAATTGGCACATTGTCGTTGGGCGCTGATCCTTGTAGGCCTCGCTGTCCAGAATACTCCATAGATTTTTGATGCAATTTAGGTCTGGGGAATTGCCTGGCCATTCTACTTTGGTAATAAAGTTTGGTAGATTATTTTCAAACCAATTCTGTGTTAGCAGGGCAGTGTGAGGGGTCGCTCCATCTTAACAAATGTGGCGTGTCCTGGATATTGAAGTAACTTTCGTTCGTCGATCCTACCACTATTTTTCTGTCGATTTAGAGCAGGTTTTAGTTCTTTTTGAAGGATATTGTTCACATAATAATCAGCATTAATAGTTTTGCCGGCTGGAACAATGTGAAGTTTGGATAATCCCTGTACTCCCATCGCACCCCATACCATGACTTTAGCGCTCGACTTGACGCAGCTTACATCTGGAACCTCATCTGACTGGGACCCACATACAACATCATCCTGTCGGTTCGGAACATGAAACAAATATTTCGTAGATTCATCACTAAAGATGTAGTTTTCCCAGTCTTCAGCCGTCAAATGCTTGTGATCATGAGCAAATTTCAATCTCTTTTGCCTTTGTGTTTTCGTCAATAGTTGATTTCTCAGTCTTTTAAATGCCTTCCATTTTTTAACTTTTCGCAAATAATTAAAAACAGTTACATGACTCACATTAAAGCCTGAGTTCTTAAGTTCCTTGCTGCATTTCCTTGTTGATTTTCCTTGTTTGTATTTTATGTTTTCCACTTTTCTCTTCACTACCCCCACTATCTTCGAAGGCTGGCCAGATCTCGGTTAATTGAATAGTTGTTTATTCTGCTCTCGCCTTCGCCTCCACTTTGTTACCCATCGCTCACTTTTACATAGCTGCTTAGCCACATCCTTCACACTTAATCCTGCATCTAATAAAGCCAAAGCTTGAGCTCGTTCATTAATTGTATCAACACTTGTACAGGACGTTTGCTTTTTCACTGAACTCGGCATATTTATTTCATGACGTAATAGACACTTTGTTTACATCACACTATAGTAACACAAGAGAGTGCACATAGGGAAGGGTAACTGCTGATATAATGAAAAAAAAGTCTATAGAGTTACCAGTAAAAATTTGAAACAAAACCATGTCGTTTTTCTATTTAATTTTTCAAATTTACAAACGGAACGAACTTTCTTAACACCCTTTGCAATACCAGATCTACAGGTATATAATACAATACCAGATATACAGGTATATAATATGACACCAGATCTACAGGTATATAATACAATACCAGATCTACAGGTATATAATACAATACTAGGTCTACAGGTATATAATGCAATACCAGATATACATGTATATAATATGACAGGTATATAATGCAATACCAGATATACATGTATATAATATGACACCAGATCTACAGGTATATAATACAATACCAGATCTACAGGTATATAATACAATACCAGATCTACAGGTATATAATACAATACTAGGTCTACAGGTATATAATGCAATACCAGATATACATGTATATAATATGACACCAGATCTACAGGTATATAATACAATACCAGATATACAGGTATATAATATGACACCAGATCTACAGGTATATAATACAATACCAGATCTACAGGTATATAATACAATACTAGGTCTACAGGTATATAATACAATACCAGGTCTACAGGAATATAATTCAATACCAGGCCTATGATTATTTCACTACATAATACAGAGAGATCATAAAGATTATTTGAGGAAGGCTTTCCATTATACAATGTATGAGATAATTTGTCTCTTAATTTCAGGACTTTGAGGAAATTGACGAATCCTGTACTTTTCCCACAGTATTCAATCCTTTTACCAAGGAGTGCACGTCTCTACTGGTTTGTTTTCTTTAAATTATTTTTACAGAATCTGTTTTAAGCAACATTCAAGTACTAGATTTAGATACATATTGAGAGATGATTTTCACACTACAAGAACTACGGTATATGGGGTAATTTTGGAATGCTGGCTTTTTTCACAGATGCATAAAATTCACCATACATGCAAAATTTCTTTTTATATAAATGCAGGCAATTGTATAAAATATTAAATCGCCAAATTTTAAAGTGCCATTTCAAATTAGTCATTTGAAAAAACTTGATTGTATATTCCTGACAGCAAAATTATGTGTTATAACAGTACACGCAACATCAGCTCGGAGGACTGTAACAATTTCTGTATATTTCACATTCGTTAAAAGCTCTGTAAATTAAATGTTATTTTAGACATACCTGTAATATGTGACAAAAATGACATGGTTTTGAAGTGAAATACTGGGTAATTTTTAATGCTTCTTTTCAACAATGTGTACAACACGTTAAACATGTACAGCCTGTGAGATGCTTGCTGTTTTCAGTCTGCAAGGTGTGTGTGACCTCTTTGTACTTTTACAGACCTTCCCAGATGTGTGCATGACTGAGTATGAACAAGAAAAACAGACCCTAGAGAAAGCCTCTGACAGTCTGGAGGAGTGTCCCCCGGGGGCCAAGGCTATTCTTTCGTTGATTGACCAGTTCTCTGACAATAACCATGATGAGAAGTATGTCAAGATCACAGTTTGTGTCAAATCATAGATTACATTCATTATAAGCTGAAGGTTTTTGCGTACTTGTTTTATGATGATTAACAAATAAGTTTAACAAATTCTATGCAGGTTTTTGTTTTACTTTATTAGTTTAATGACAATTTAACAAACAAGTTTAACAACTTCTTGTCAGATTGGATATTGACATGAAGAGGTTGTTGATGTGGGAGGGGCCAGATTACCCAGAGGATAGGCTTAGTGAGCTTTTTTGATCAAAATTTGTTAAAGACACCTAAGACATTGCACACCAGAAATACAGAAGAGTTTGGTTGTTTTTTTTAGCAGTTTGAGTGATCTGCCCCTGAGTCTCGTTTTTATAATGTTTATTTTTAAATGCCTTGTGTGGGTATATGCTTTGGTAGTCAAGAGGTCTTATCAAACAGAGATTAGTAGTGACAAAGAATTCTAGCATGTTACAGTAACTTTTAATCCTATTGAAGATTTTAATAGTTTTTTTATCTTCTACTTTTCAAACTCAGAATCTTCAAGGATTTTTTTTTTTCTTCAAATCCAGCATGGATACCCTAACTTTATTTTGGTTGTATCATTTCATTTTAATTACTTAAGCAACAAAGGGTATCAGGCAAAGAGTTCATGACCAAACAACATTTTCCGTTTGTGTGTTAGGCCTCCTCAACTTTTCATATTTTTCATTGGGCCAATTTCAACCAAACTTGGCACAAAGTATTCCTAGGTTTAGGGGATTCAAGTTTGTTAAAATAAAGGGACAGGCTTCCATACAAGGGGAGATAATTGGGAAATAAGATGGGGCATATGAAAATTATTTCAATAACCACTTGACCAGAAGCTCTAAATATTATTTGAAAGCGTTCCTATATAGCATAGATTCAAGATTTGTTCAAACTAAGTCCTCATGTCAGAATAGGACCACAATAGGGGTTAAAGGTTTTATGGGAATAAATAAGAATTTAAAAAAAAAAAAAAAAAATCTCTTTTCAGGAACCACAAGTGTACAGTTGATGACATTGATATGCAAGCATTCTTATGTAATAGAGATTTAATTTTACTCAGAGTGTGACTCCTAGGGGTTTGGATGGGGTCACAATAGAGATTTAAACTTTTTTCATGGAAATATTTAGAACTCTTCCTGAACCACAAATGTACTATTTGTCAGATTGAGATGTAAACATCCTCATTTACTGTAGATTCTATTTGCGAGACCTAATTCTTGCATGGATACAAGTATGTATATTATTCACGAGATATAGCTTTCACAAATCATTATTTATTGCTCAAGTCTTCTATAAGTAAGAGTTCATTCACAAGAACTAAATTTTCACAAATGACTAGTCTCACAAAATTACACTATTATTTATGTAAATGATATTCTCACAAATAAAATGTGATTTACAGTAATTGAAATTTCAATTTGTTGCAAATGCGGGACCACAACAAGGGTTTAATATTTTACACTTGTTGCCTCAAACTTTATCTCTGTGTGAGCACAGTGACACTGTTGAGCATTGTGGCCCATTGGGCTCATGGTTGTGTTCCATGTTAGAAAGAGATTATTAGAAAGGGGATATTTGTTAGTCCTCTACTGGCTTTGCCAAAGGGGACTATTCGTTTACCCTTGATCTGTCTGTCTGTCCATCTGTCTGTCATTCCACTTAAGGTTTTCCAGACTTTTCTCCACATTGGAAGAAGATATTCAACTGAAATTTTATACATGGTTTTGTCTTGGATAGTTACTGATAAAGTTTGAGTTTCATTGTGTTTGACTTACTTTTAACTGAATTATCCAACCATTAAGGGACTTTGTATTACCTGCAACACACTCAGAGTTCTTATTTTATTTCAAGTTGAATGACCATTCTCAAAATGTGTAATTGGTATTATTGTAGGTGGGTCACAGCCCTAGAAGATCTGCCAGCACATTTTGCCAAGGGCTTGACATGGTTGCTTGTGAAGGAGAAAAGACAAGGTGGTGTATTATTTGAAGGATAGTGTATTTTTCTTTCTCATTGTCTTAAATTCCAGCAAGATTATAATAGAACTCTAAATTTGACATTGGAAATTTCATTCCTTTTTTTATCAAATGTTTAATTGTTCAAAAGATATTTAGGCTTAACCAGAAATGTAGCTAACAATAGGTACATTCTCTGGTATGTGAATTTGAAATCACATCACAATTGATATCATTTCCCCCAGCAGATGTCCTGGAGACACTGATTGAGTGGGCATTAGAGGGGCTGGATGAAGAAAAAGCCATGAATCAACCAGAGAGTGCATTTAAGATCCGCCATCTTAAAATGGGCATCACCTTAGCAGGTGCTCTCTGTACTTGTGATGCAGATGTCTGTGTCCAGGCTCTGGTGAGATTCTGTGAAGCATAATGATAATTAGGGATTACTTTGTCTTCTGTCCATCTATCTGTCACTGTTATGGGTCAGAATAAACCCGAGACTAGCAGAAATCAATTCAAAGATTTAACAGTTTATTTACAATTATTTACAGGAAAATATATCAATGAAAAAATACTGTCATGCAGTAATTAAGGTTCACAAAAAAATTGTCCTTTTTTTTTCACTGCTGAGTTGAATTCACACACTAGAATAAGGTTGTGTATTATGCTGTCAAAATCAGTCATTAAGTCCTGTCCACAGTAATGTAATATCCAATGTAATTTTCCAGAGTGCTTATTACCACAAAATTTACCATCTATATACTAAATTATACATCCAGAGAAATCAATCAACTATAGAACTTTATAACTAAAATTTGGGGCATTGGTATTTAGTATGTTTATTACTTTGAGAAGAGTCATTTAACCATGGTTCTGTCAGTCTTCCTGCATGTGACACATGTTCCTTGGAACACCCTAATATGTAAATATGAGTAATTTCTTACAGTTTGATAATTGTTTTAAACATGTTTTAAAGAATTTTTATTACAAAAGAAACCATTGTTGTTGTCATTTGTGTAATTATATTTTTAAGACGAGAGGTGTACAGACAAAGTTATTGGATCTATTGGCCTCCCCTTTCATGTCTTTCTCCCTGAAAGTACAAATTGTTCGAACCCTGGACCAGACAACGTACTTTGTGGATGGTATACAGTGGCTGCTGGGAAAGCACAGCAAGCAACAGGTGTATGGGGCCGAAAAAACACAGGACACATGTTTCCAGAGAATCCTTATCTTGATGCTTAGGAAGCAGGTTTGTTTGGTCGTATGTTATTTTATGTCCCTTTAAAAAAACTTTTTGTTCATATTGAGAGACATCAGCAACTGTAGGTGAAGTGCCAAAAATTTTTACTAAATCATATTTTGAAATTTCAACATGACCACAATGACTTCACTATGGTTGGGATAAATTCTTTATCGTCTTTGATGGGGTTTGTTGGATGGCAATCAATTTTGGTTTAAATGTTCCATGTAGTGTTATGGCTGAAAGATTCCCTTCTGTGGTCACTTTGCCATCCAATAATTGTAGATTGTTGTTTTACCTCCAATTCCAAAAAATTTGCACTCATATAGAGAGGTTTCCAGCTGTAGATGAAGTGCCAACAATTTTGACTCATGCATGGTGCTCAGTGTCTTAGCAGTGAGAGTTCTTTCTTCAACATGGACTGTGACATGGTATCTCTGTTTCTAAGTCATGTGAACAGTCCCTGTCTGTATTTAAGGATGCAGGCACTGTAGATTTCTTATTTTATGTGAGTACTTAATATTGTAAAATGACGTGTAAACATCAAACTGTGTGATCATGAATTCACAAATGGACTGTTGATCAAGTTTTTACATGTAAGTAATTTTATTTTGCAAGTGATGCTTCTTGCAAAATCACACAAAAATAAATTCCTCAGGTATATTTAGGAATCTACAGTGTTGTGTGTGGCCTGTTTTAGCATTTCTAAATTTAGGGCAACAAGGTCGGGGAACAAATTTTGGGCCAATCATTAATTAGCACAATCAGTGTGTCTCTATGTTATATGTATACAGATCTATGTTTGGACAGGTATGACTGGGTCAAAGTCAACAAAGTGTGAATGCCACTAATTAATTAAAGTATATAATCATAAATAATGCATGGATATTAGTGAACTTATGATGGAATTACAGGCTCTGAAGTGTGAATGCCACGAAATAAAGTATATCAAAGTCGTCAAAATATCACTGAATAAAGTGTAACGTGTGTGACTGTCAAACAGCCAAACTAGGAATATCACTGAATAAAGTGTAATGTGTGTGACTGTCAAACAGCCAAACTAGGAATATCACTGAATAAAGTGTAACGTGTGTGGCTGTCAAACAGCCAAACTAGGAATATCACTGAATAAAGTGTAACGTGTGTGGCTGTCAAACAGCCAAACTAGGAATATCACTGAATAAAGTGTAACGTGTGTGACTGTCAAACAGCCAAACTAGGAATATCACTGAATAAAGTGTAACGTGTGTGACTGTCAAACCGCCAAACTAGGAATATCACTGAATAAAGTGTAACGTGTGTGACTGTCAAACAGCCAAACTAGGAACACCATCAGATAAAGTACTTGGTGATACATATGAATTAGTGCACTTCTGACTGTCGGCGTCAAACTTAAATGCTGCTAAATAGATTGTCAATTGTAAATTAGTACACTTACCAGTATGTCAAAGTATGAATACCACTGAATAAAGGCAAAGTATCACTGTTTATTAGCTTCATTAAAATAATTATTCATTTTATGATAGGAAGGCGTTATGTGAGCAAGTTTGCCAGTTTACTTGCGGAAGGTCGGTGGTCTCTTCCCAGGTACATTGTATCTGGGTTCTCTCCTCCACCAACAAAAACTGGACGCCACCAGATAACTGAAAAATTGTTGAGTGTGGTGGAAAGCAATAAATAATCAATCAATCAATTGTAGGTGTGGTCTTCATCAACTTTAAATTCACATGTATACAGTTGTATTGTTTTACCTGGACAGAATCATCTTTTCACTAAGTATCTGCAGACGGGTTTACATGTGTGTGAGACATGAAATGATACAAATCTTTATTTTGTTTTTCAGAACATAAGAGTTACTGTTGCTATGACAGCATTTATTAGGAAGATCAACTCGTATGAAGTACTACAGAAGATGAGTGCCGAAGTCAAAAGGTCTGCTTCAAGTGTCAGTTCTAAACAAAGTAGGAAATTATGGAAAACGGATATTATATATAATTTCTTTAAAAGTTGTTTGTAAAATGACAACAATTTTATAGTATACTGAAGGCCACACCCCCAGATGGGAAGACAGAGGATAGCCCTGACCCCTCCGCTGACCACCAGATGGAGCCACTATCAGAAGATGACGTCATCAGTGAGGTCACCATGGATAACATCATCTCGTACATCAAGGAGGCCACCAAACTGTTCAGAATAGCTCCACATATCATTGTAATCATTTGATATTTACATACAGAATAACTCCACATATCATTGCAATCATTTGATATTTACATACAGAATAGCTCCATGCATCATTGTAATAATTTGATATTTACATACAGAATAGCTCCACATATCATTGTAATCATTGATATTTACATACAGAATAGCTCGGCATATTGGGGTAAACTAATAACATAATTTTCAGGCTCTTATTTGGGGAAAATCCTTTGTTTGGTAGGAACATTCATAGGAAAGGTCAAAGTCAGTATACCTGTATATATTATATATATCTATATGGTACACCGTGTATATATATCTATATGGTACACAGTGTATATATATCTATATGGTACACAGTGTATATATATATATATATATATGGTACACAGTGTATATATATTTATATGGTACACCGTGTATATATATCTATATGGTACACAGTGTATATATATATTTATATGGTACACAGTGTATATATATATATATATATCAGCAGTGTCTGGGAAAAAAAATCAAATCATTCTGTAGAAAATATAAGCAATCTAGTCAATACATTGTTTACAACATGCCACAGATTATTTCTTATTAATTGCTGATACACAGAGTAACTCTACATATTGTGATAATGAATTGATAGTTCCTATACATAATACTATATTGCCACAGGCTGTTTTTGCCTTTCTACACTTGCAGACTTGGTTTTGACACATTTTAAATTTGCCCAGACATACACTAGTTGTGGTAAAAAAAAAAGTTTCACCCAGTCTTAAATTTGCCCACTGACAAAGACAAAATGGGCAAAATTAAAACAGGGTGAATATATTCCTGTGTACAGTAGTTCCATATATTATTGTATTCATGATTTGATGTAGAATTGCTGTACATGTGATATTGACATGTAATTGTTTATTTTTTTTGTGAAATTGGAAAACCTTTTCATTGATGAAATATCTTGGATTATTTTAATAAAGGCCCAGTTAAGCAGAAGTTTACCAGGCAAGGCCATGTTTACCAAGAAGCCCCCAGCCATCAACCCACACCCTGGTCTGTACTGTGTCATCAAAAGCTGGTAAGAGACCTCTATATTTGTCACAGACTGCTATTAAGAAAGAGAAAAATATTGTGGAATCTTTAATGTTCATGGGGCCCAATGTTCATGGGTAGCCAAATAATTACTAGTTAGTGGGGATGGAATTTCGAGGGTTAATGTCATTTTGAAAATACACAACATTATACTGTAGAATCTATTGCAAAGAATAACTGGTTGATATAAATTTGATTCATAAATTCGTTGGTAAAAGGTATCCACGAAATCCATGCACATTGAGCCCCCACGAACAATAATGTTTCCACAGTAGTTGGTGATCTCGGGCTGGATTTCAGTTTGTTTCAAGTAGTGACCTTGAGTTTGTGTATATTTCAGTGGTACCCTGGAGTGTTTATTTCACCTGCTGTCTAACCCCCTGACCTTTGCCCACACCCAGTTGTTTGCTGCTATACAGGACTGTATAAGGTCCCTCCTTTATTCACAGCATGGCCTAAGGTTTTTGTTTTCCAGGAGAGACACAACCAATGGCATCATCAAATGTCTGTTACAGGTACGTGTACTTACTCACCTTTACAGGTAAGTGTACTTGCACACCTTTACAGGTATGTGTACTTACACACCTTTACAGGTATGTGTACTTACAGACCTTTACAGGTATGTGTACTTACATATATACAGGTATATGTACTTGCACATCTGTAGGAATAGTTTTCAATCTGGTTATCTTTGGGATATACTACACAACACTTGTGTGTTGCACTGTATTATGTACCTTGCTATACTATAGAAAGTTATTTTTATACTGTACAATGATTGACAGGATGATGATGTTGTAGAAAGTTATTTTTATACTGCACTATGATTGATAGGATGTTGTAGAAAGTTATTTTTATACTATACTATGCTTGACAGGATGTTGTAGAAAGTTATTTTTATACTGTACTATGCTTGACAGGATGTTGTAGAAAGTTATTTTTATGCTGTACTATGATTGACAGGATGATGGACAGGATGACGGGGAGGAGAACCCTGTCCAACATCTGGGAGTAGAGATGGTCATGCGTCTAAAAACTCTGCAGTGTATTGACGAGATACGGAAATTCCAGTCCAAAGGTTTGATAGTTTGTAGTCATCTATGCTATTGACTGGAAAATCACAATAAGTATCATTATTAAACAAGGAACAGATGTATCTAGTTAAGAAGAGGAAGTTTGTCAAAAGATTTATGCTGATATATGCATGTGATATGCATATATTTTTTTATTTCATTTAACTGATAAATTTTTTACATTGTTTTAACAACAACACCAGATTTTCCTATATATATAATGTGAGTCCAAACTACCATGCCGCTAAAATACACAAGCATATAGTTAAAGATTTGTCTAATAATAAATTATATACTGAGATGATAAAATACCAAATATATAGTGAGAGGTTTATCTGATGAATTATATACTGAGATGATAAAATACACATACATGTACTTAAAGAATCTGTCTAGTAATAGAGTGTATTCCGTGATAATAAATTATGCATACATGAAGTTAGAGATTTCTTTTATGTTGGGCCACCATGCTGCTAAGTACTTGTGAATGATTGTATTTTTTCATAACATTGCATAATTTTTATCTCATTTTATTTCAGAGGAACAGGAGAATTCTGACATTATTCCAACTCTCCATGAGTTGTACACCATAACTTTCACTTCACAAGGTCGACAGGCAGTCAGTGAGGTCATCTGCATGGAGAAAAATTTGGAAACTCTACTCCAGCTAGTGGAAAAGAAAGGTATGAAAAATGTCTTGTTTACATTACACAGCTGATAGGTACATATATTGGTGTACATTACACAGCTGATAGGTACATATATTGGTGTACATTACACAGCTGATAGGTACAAATATCTGTACATTACACAGCTGATAGGTACAAATATCTGTACATTACACAGCTGATAGGTACAAATATCTGTACATTACACAGCTGATAGGTACAAATATCTGTACATTACACAGCTGATAGGTACAAATATCTGTACATTACACAGCTGATAGGTACAAATATCTGTACATTACACAGCTGATAGGTACAAATATCTGTACATTACACAGCTGATAGGTACAAATATCTGTACATTACACAGCAGATAGGTACATATATTGGTGTACATTACACAGCTGATAGGTACAAATATCTGTACATTATACAGCTGATAGGTACAAATATCGGTGTACAGTACACAGCTGATAGGTACAAATATCTGTACATTACACAGCTGATAGGTACAAATATCTGGGTACATTACACAGCTGATAGGTACATATATTGGTGTACATTACACAGCTGATAGGTACAAATATCTGTACATTACACAGCTGATAGGTACAAGTATCTGTACATTACACAGCTGATAGGTACATATATTAGTGTACATTACACAGCTGATAGGTACAAATATCTGTACATTATACAGCTGATAGGTACATATATTGGTGTACATTACACAGCTGATAGGTACAAATATCTGTACAGTACACAGCTGATAGGTACATATATTGGTGTACATTACACAGCTGATAGGTACAAATATCTGTGTACACTACACAGCTGACATGTTCAAATATCTGGGTTCATTATACAGCTGATAGGTACATATATTGGTGTACATTACAAAGTTGAAACGTACACAGTTATATCTCAAAAAGTACTACATTTGTATGTATGGAGGATACCCTAGTAAAACTACGGTGTAGATTATATTTGAAAAATAAGAAGAATAAAAAGAAATCGGATTTCAGTTTATAGCTCTCCTGAACCTGTTGTCTTACTATACCTAAACATGTACTTAGAATCCACTTAATCAAATGGATAAAGGTACAAAGGGTATCCTCATCACTACTACATCCCCCCCCCCCAGACACTACCATGTCTGTATTCTGTATGTTTACAATGTATGATTAAATAAACAGAATGAACGGATGGATACATGAATACTTGGCTATCATGGTTAAAATAGTACCCCTGATTTTTTTTTGTACAGTAATTACTAAATATTATAGATGATTTGAAATTTAACAAAAAATGCTAAAATAAATTATGTGAGTTAATGTATGTGTTTATGTAATGCATATGTTATAGGGTGAGGACGACAATGAATGTGCTTATGTAAGAAATTCACTTTTGAAAATATATGAGAGAATGAACTGTATGCCTTATGCTGGCATACTTCATTTCAAAAATGAAATTTATCTCTTTTATTTACATTCTGCTTTCATTTCTTTCGGTATTACCAGCTCATAAAATTATCAAGTAGTTCAGTATTCATATGTGCATTGAGGAAATGTCTTGTGTTACGATTTGTAGAGATATCAAGGCAAAAACATTGGAAATGTGATTATACTGTCTACAGATGGAGAACAGAATGTAATTATATAATACCGTCTACAGGTGGAGAACAGAATGTAATTATATAGTACTGACTACAGGTGGAGAACAGAATATAATTATATAATACCGTCTACAGGTGAAGAACAGAATGTAATTATATAATACCATCTACAGGTGAAGAACAGAATGTAATTATATAATACCGTCTACAGGTGAAGAAGACAAGGACAAGAGGAAGAAATCAGTGGTGGTGGCGTACACAGTCTCGCTGATTTTAATGATTATCAGACACTCCACGGACATGGCTGTCATGGAAACGTTTGGAGCAAGGCTCTTGGCTCTCAGTGAGGAAGGTATGTACGTCTTGCGTCTATTTTACCAGACCAATGGACTTCTGAGTAAAAAACTCAAAATTACCCAAAGCTAGTACATGTAAAGTGCTCCTCTGAAATGAAATCTATCCCAGGTTTCAATTACACTCCATTTGTAGAGTTTCATGCAGATTTGATTAGTTTCCTCAACACTCCTGATTTGCCAGAGAGACAGTGAAATCATTTCTCTTTCAATGAAATCTATTTCAGATTTCAGCAGTAAGCTGTTGTTGGTGATTCAATTCTTTATCCATGAAATCTATTCTTTTAAATTTTAACAATATGCTGTGTTGGTGCATTAATTCTTTATCCATGAAATTCTTATTCTTTTAAATTTTAGCAATAAGCTGTTGTCGGTGAATCATTTCTCTATCTGTGAAATCTATTGTCTCTACTCAGACGGGGTGTTAAACAATATATACTCAATCAATTCTCTGTCTACTGCTGTTTTAGATTTTAGCAGTAAGCTGTTGTTGGGGAATCATTTCTCTATCTATGAAATCTTGTTTTAATTCTCTATCAACTGTTTTAGATTTTAGCAGTAAGCTGTTGTCAGGGAATCATTTCTCTATGAAATCTATTGTTTTAATTCTCTATCTACTGTTTTAGATTTTAGCAGTAAACTGTTAGAAATGCAGGAGTGGTTACTGCCATTTAAGACTGTGACAGATTTAACTCAAGACGGTGTGGCTGCAGTAGTGAGTCACCTCAAACAGTACACAGAGGACCTCCAGAAGGTACCTCGAGGCCTCATTACAACCATGAGGATTCTACGTCACATGGCCATAGCCCCTGAAAATCTCTACCCTGATGGTAAGTAAGATACTGAATTTTTATTTTAAAAAAAAGATCAGTTTAATCATCAATGGATCTTTGCACTTATCCCTGGAGGGCAAACTCTTGAGAAAATGTTGTTGATTATCATTATGTATTGTGCGATCATTGCAATTTTAAAAACCTAGATGGGATTTGAACCAATCGAAATTCACTTTCTAAATCTGTTTGTTACCTTATTTGCACGAGCGACATTAAAATTTACAAACATGGATGAAATTTTGATTGTGTTTGAGTTCATGTTTCTTGATTTTCTTCTTTTTTTTTTAATGTCAGTGACTTGCAAGTCTTGCCTTTCATGATCATTTTAAACAAATTTCACATATTTTCCTGACAAAACCAAACTAACACAATATTTTATAAACAGAAGAATTCCAAATTTGTGCTTGGACTTTCTGTTAGATCATCTCTAGTTCCTGCAATTTGTAACTGAGCAAGTTTGCACAGGTGACAAGTTGAACTACGGAATCAGCCATGGGTATCAGATGATGAAATTTGATACGCTGTATTATTTTCAACCCATTTTATAATATTTTTTCCATTTTTTGTTAAATATAGATTTAAATGATTTTTTTGGCCAGATGTTCCAGATGAATTAAGATTCAAGTATGCCTTAGCAGAAATGTATGGTTTAGATTGCCTCGGTATCTGTACCACTGTGTTGCAGGTTAGTGACAAGCTTGTTCCTTAGCTCTCTAAACAAGGGTTGGTTGTTCATGGATCCTTATCAACCAAATATTGTTTGATGTTGCAGAAGGTGTCAGAAATCCTGCTTCGCCCATGGCAGAGAGGGATCACGCAGAGTTCTGAACAGATCACATACCACCTGTCTGTAGTTAAGCCTACCCTGGAGATCGTACAACACACACTGTGTTACCTCATCAAGGCCAGGGGCACAGAGGTACGTTATCGAACTTCTGATCGTGCCTGCATTATGTCTAGGTGTTATCAAACTTGTGATCGTGCCTGCACTATGTCTAGGTGTTATCAAACTTGTGATCGTGCCTGCACTATGTCTAGGTGTTATCAAACTTCTGATCGTGCCTGCACAATGTCTAGGTGTTATCAAACTTCTGATCGTGCCTACACTATGTCTAGGTGTTATCAAACTTGTGATCGTGCCTGCACAATGTCTAGGTGTTATCAAACTTCTGATCGTGCCTGCACAATGTCTAGGTGTTATCAAACTTCTGATCGTGCCTACATTATGTCTAGGTGTTATCAAACTTCTGATCGTGCCTACATTATGTCTAGGTGTTATCGAACTTCTGATCGTGCCTACATTATGTCTAGGTGTTATCAAACTTCTGATCGTGCCTACATTATGTCTAGGTGTTATCAAACTTCTGATCGTACCTGCACTATGTCTAGGTGTTATCGAACTTCTGATCGTGCCTACATTATGTCTAGGTGTTATCAAACTTCTGATCGTGCCTACATTATGTCTAGGTGTTATCAAACTTCTGATCGTGCCTGCACTATGTCTAGGCATAGTGGGGGTAAAGATAGACTGACAGACACTCATAAAGAATGGTACATGTATTAAACTGTCTAATGAATGATTTGTTTAGAATATGCTGTTCAATTTCATATGCCTTTCGCAGACCATAGTTATCTACTGTAATTTATGGTACTACGGTCAATACTTTTTTTCGTTCGTTTGTTAGCCTTGCCCAATACATGAAATCGATCTCACTAAGACTTATGTTTTAAAAAAATGCATCTGAAGATGGAATAAATCATCCAAATAGTTCATAAAGAATAAAGTAATGGGAGAGAAAGATAACTCCAATATAAAACGTACCGGGCTCTTGATGCTTGATCATTTAGATATTCTGCTTGAAAAAATGGCAGCATTAATATATTACATACAAATTATTTAAAAGAAATAAAGCATGACAAACTGTATGATTACTTTCAATCAAATTAACTGGACTTTCCGAAAATAGTTGATATATAAAAACCACATGACAGATGATAAAACAGTAAACAATCTGAATACATAATGTTTAAAGTTGTATTGGCAAAGCAGTAATTTCATTCACTGTATCTTCATAATGAATGACCTACACCAATAAGGCAGAGGTAATCAGGCTTTATAATCATCAGACAGGTTGTATTATGATTTGTTGCCGTGTTTCTTTGTGTCTGTTTGTCTATCAGCATCTTGTGGAAAGGATAAGAAGAGTACTTATAAGGCTAGGACAATCAAACCTAGTACATATTTCCCAGCAGTGAGAGGAAGATACCTATTATTTTTTTAGGTCAAAGGTCAAGGTCATATTTTCATAGATAATTATTGAGGAAGAACAGTATTCTCCTTCACATACATTTTTCTTTGCAGTAAAATTTTGTTTTTCATGTAAATTTGTCTGTAGTTTAAGGACCTGTCTGGATTACCGTATATATTTTTGTCTGTAGTTTACGGATCTGTCTGGATTACCGTATATATTTTTGTCTGTAGTTTAAGGACCTGTCTGGATTACCGTATATATTTTTGTCTGTAGTTTAAGGACCTGTATGGATTTCAGTATATATTTTTGTCTGTAGTTTAAGGACCTGTCTGGATTACCGTATATATTTTTGTCTGTAGTTTACGGATCTGTCTGGATTACCGTATATATTTTTGTCTGTAGTTTAAGGACCTGTCTGGATTACCGTATATATTTTTGTCTGTAGTTTACGGATCTGTGTGGATTACAGTATATATTTTTGTCTGTAGTTTAAGGACCTGTCTGGATTACAGTATATATTTTTGTCTATAGTATATTTTTTGTCTGTAGTTTAAGGATCTGTGTGGATTACAGTATATATTTTTGTCTGTAGTTTAAGGACCTGTCTGGATTACAGTATATATTTTTGTCTGTAGTTTAAGGACCTGTCTGGATTACCGTATATATTTTTGTCTGTAGTTTAAGGACCTGTATGGATTACAGATATATTTTTGTCTCTAGTTTAAGGACCTGTCTGGATTACAGTATATATTTTTTTGTCTGTAGTTTACGGATCTGTCTGGATTACAGTATATATTTTTGTCTCTAGTTTAAGGACCTGTCTGGATTACTGGTGCTGTTTGAGCTACACACAGTTCTTTGTTCTGTTCCATTATCATCAAACCACATGGACGAAATGCAAGAGGTAACGAGTCTTAAAGCTTCTAATAGTATTGACAGTGTTGATTTATGGACTGTCTCATTGCCTATTTATTGATGATTTACTGGTTGTTTTATGAATACCTGATTGATAATTGACCTGTTTGTTTACAGATACCTGATTGATAATTGACCTGTTTGTTTACAGATACCTGATATTAATTGACCTGTTTGTTTACAGATACCTGATTGATAATTGATCTGTTTGTTTACAGATACCTGATTGATAATTGACCTGTTTGTGTACAGATACCCGATTGATAATTGACCTGTTTGTTTACAGTTACCTGATATTAATTGACCTGTTTGTTTACAGATACCTGATTGATAATTGATCTGTTTGTTTACAGATACCTGATTGATAATTGACCTGTTTGGTTACAGATACCTGATTGATAATTGACCTGTTTGTTTACAGATACCTGAATGATAATTGACCTGTTTGTGTACAGATACCTGATTGATAATTGACCTGTTTGTTTACAGATACCTGATA
This sequence comes from Ostrea denselamellosa, assembly GCA_024699665.1. NCBI lineage: Eukaryota > Metazoa > Mollusca > Bivalvia > Ostreida > Ostreidae > Ostrea > Ostrea denselamellosa. Next base: position 4,136,839 of record JAMZEH010000041.1, read on the forward strand.
TTAATTGACCTGTTTGTGTACAGATACCTGATTGATAATTGACCTGTTTGTTTACAGATACCTGATTGATAATTGACAGATACCTGATTGATAATTGACCTGTTTGTGTACAGATACCTGATTGATAATTGACAGATACCTGATTGATAATTGACCTGTTTGTTTACAGATACCTGATTGATAATTGACAGATACCTGATTGATAATTGACCTGTTTGTGTGCAGATACTTGATTGATAATTGACAGATACCTGATTGATAATTGACCTGTTTGTTTACAGACACCTGATATTAATTGACCTGTTTGTTTACAGATACAGAGGATGATTCTAGACACATTGTTGGCCTACACTCAGCCTTTACCTGCCCAGGCAGAGACTGATGAAGGTAAAACAAGTAAATGGGTTGTAACATAATTTGTACACAGTGTACATGTAAACTGCAAAGAAAAACAGCTTATAAAAAGCCTGTTATCTGTAATCTGCTATTATAACCCCCCTCCCCCCCCCCAAAAAAAAACCCTGTGATTAATTAATATAGATTAATTTATCACTTATTAATGATATGAATACATTGCAAGTTATGTTATTGAAAAATGAAGTATGTTGCTCAGCTAATTAAATTGTGAGTCACAAATGAAATTAATATATGTACATACATACAGAGTACGAAAACAGTTCTCTGTAGTGTTTTAGGGATGAGACTTGTTCTAGCTTGACCAGTCTTTGACTGTGTTGAATATTCATGTACATGTATCAATGTGTACATTTAAGTGACCTATTTTTTGTTCAGCTTTGAGTGAGAGTTTGTGGACACGGACTTTAAAAGAATTACTGAAGTATACAACCAAGGCCCCCTACACCTATCTGAGTGGTCTGCTGATCCTGTCCGAGATGTTGCCCCTGCCACTACCTCTACAGACTAAGGAGGTAATGTTATAAGTGGATAGTGTATTTAGTGAAAAAAAGATTCCTAGTGAGTTAAGATCACTCGCTACATCTTGAAAGAGTGTGTCAAATCAGCACGAAATGATTTAATTATGAAAAATATGATGGTATTTACATGTAATAAGTTCATATCTCAAAAAAGCAGAAATATGTAATTTTGGATAAAAAAAAAAAATGATGTTCCAAAATTTATTTCAATAAATATGAAAAAGGACTTGGGTTGATTTGAACTTGGAATCTATGGTCAGTAACCAAATACTTTATCCTCAGAGCTTCAATGATAGACAAATCAATCGATACAAATAAATTCACAAAACATTTAAATCACAATCATGTGACATAGTGTCATAAAAAGTTTAAGTCTTGTTGTAATGAGCTGCCTTAAGTCCTATTTAGATTGCGGTACTGTAGATGTACTTTGTCCGTTGGTCATAATTCCACAGATTCGGTATCGGTTTAGTCCGCAGGGTCTTAATTCTGGAGATGTACATATATATGTGGTGAAAATAATTACCAAATATCTATTAAATCATGTCTAAAATGTACATATTAAAATTTAATGAATTTGATTGGACGTGGAACAGAAACGTATAAAAATATCACATGCTTCACTGCAGCCCCTGTCGGAGGCAGAAGTGAGTGTGACGATCAACAACAGGAAGTTATGGAGTGTCCATCTTCACTGCCTGAGTCAGCAGATCCAGGAAATGGTTCAGATCCTGGCCACTTCCACCTGTCAGCCATTACAGCTTGTCCTGCGGAGAGTGTGCTGGCAGCTCTCTGATCTGTCAGCTCCCAGTGCCATCATGGTGGCTAGGTATTCAAGTTTGAAATTTTAACAAATACATTAAAGTATTCTTCTAGTGAAATTATTATCCTACAGAGTTACACAATAAAACATGCTTATAGTGAAATTAGGGTTACACAGTAAAACACACTTGTAGTTGAAGTGCTGGGGACAAGAATGTTGATTTGCTGTAAATCAAATCATTATCTCCAATAAGTTCATAATATGTTTTTAAACTACAGGGAATGAAAATCACATCGCTGTAAGTGTGAATTCATTATAGTGTAAGTGTGAATTCATTATAATGTAAGCTGTAAGTGTGAATTCATTATAATGTAAGCTGCAAGTGTGAATTCATTTTAATGTAAGCTGTAAGTGTGAATTCATTATAGTGTAAGTGTGAATTCATTATAATGTAAGCTGTAAGTGTGAATTCATTATAATGTAAGCTGTAAGTGTGTTTTATTGTACTTGAGAATCACAATATGTACATATTTTTACATTGTGACGTGATGGTCTTTTTTCTCTTTTTGAATTAAGCGTTGTCTTATTCTTCTGCTCTTAAAGTTGAGCAATGTGAATTTGCAATATATGTATCTAATTTTACATAAATTTACCACCATCTGATTTATCTTAGATGTGATAAACTTGACTATTATAAACATTTAATAAGTACTTATCATCAAAATATACCTGATTATTTTGTGAATTTTGAGGTAAGAAATATTATACTAGGTGTGTTTGTTTGTTTCTACCCATTATACTAGGTGTGTTTGTTTGTTTCTACCCATTATACTAGGTGTGTTTGTTTGTTTCTACCCTGCAGATGTGTATTAGACATGGTTGTGGAAAGTTTCGCTACACTAAGACGACTACCAGAGAAAAAGGATGAAGGGGAGACTACTGAGGACCGGATGGAGAGAGTTGCATCCCCTTATGCCAGTAAAATGCTAAATCTACTGGCCTATGTATTGTCACAGCCTTCAGTAAAGTGTGCATCCCTGCAGCTGATGACTCAGAATGGGTGTGTTCATATTCTCGTAAGAATGAAAAAGCGTACACATTGTGTATAGAAATTAAATTAACTAGTGATATTCTAAATATGTTTTACAGATTGATGATAATTGTGTATATGCATGAAATGTTATTACAGTGCTGATTCAGATACATCAAAGTATGGAGAATTGCTGCCACAGATGTTAGAAATCCTGAACACTGTGTGCGAGACCAGCCCTCATGTGAACAGCCAGGAATGTATAGTGGTAAGTCTTTAAATAAGTATACATGGGGCAGATCGCTGAACACTGTGTTAGACCAGCCCTCATGTGAACAGCCAAGAGTGTATAGTGATAAGTGTTTAAATAGGTATACACAGGGCTGATCAGGAAAACTTTTTGATGAGGACAATTTGATGTATTTTGAGTTATAATACAATGATGTCATTACTGAAATTAAGTTTATATTTCAGTCAATCATCCAGAGTCTGTGTGATCCTGAAGTAGCATTAGTTTCAGGGGAAAACATCTCTGTACAAGAACAGGTAATGACTGCTTGTTACGTAATTTGGTAATCTGTCTCATTATTAACACTTCACCTGACTTTTATTACGTAATGAGATAATCTCTGCCTCATCATCAGCACTACACCTGACTTTTATTATGTAATGAGATAATCTGTCTCATTATTAGCACAACACCTGACTTTTATTACATAATGAGATAATCTGTCTCATTATTAGCACAACACCTGACTTTTATTACATAATGAGATAATCTGTCTCATTATTAGCACTACACCTGACTTTTCTTACATAATGAGATAATCTCGGTCTCATCGTCAGCACAACACCTGACTTTTATTACGTAATGAGATAATCTGTCTCATTATTAGCACTACACCTGACTTTTATTACGTAATGAGATAATCTGCCTCATCGTCAGCACAACACCTGACTTTTATTACATAATGAGATAATCTGCCTCATCGTCAGCACAACACCTGACTTTTATTACATAATGAGATAATCTGTCTCATTATTAGCACAACACCTGACTTTTATTATGTAATGAGATAATCTGCCTCATCGTCAGCACAACACCTGACTTTTATTACATAATGAGATAATCTCGGTCTCATCGTCAGCACTACACCTGACTTTTATTACATAATGAGATAATCTGTCTCATTATTAGCACAACACCTGACTTTTATTACGTAATGAGATAATCTGCCTCATCGTCAGCACAACACCTGACTTTTATTATATAATGAGATAATCTGTCTCATTATTAGCACAACACCTGACTTTTATTACATAATGAGATAATCTGTCTCATTATTAGCACAACACCTGACTTTTATTACATAATGAGATAATCTGTCTCATCATCAGCACTACACCTGACTTTTATTACATAATGAGATAATCTGTCTCATTATTAGCACAACACCTGACTTTTATTACATAATGAGATAATCTGCCTCATCATCAGCACTACACCTGACTTTTATTACATAATGAGATAATCTGTCTCATTATTAGCACAACACCTGACTTTTATTACGTAATGAGATAATCTGTCTCATTATTAGCACAACACCTGACTTTTATTATGTAATGAGATAATCTGTCTCATTATTAGCACAACACCTGACTTTTATTACATAATGAGATAATCTCTGCCTCATCATCAGCACTACACCTGTTAAATACTGGCTTGTAAGAATCCCAAGGGCATGTTAGACGGTATAGTACGATGTATTTTTTGTTTATTTTTATCCACAGATTGCCCATGCTTTGCCGGATGGGAACTACATGACCCAGATAACCACCGCGCTGTTGGATCACATGGGCAGTGCCGATCACAGCTACGCTTCCATTCTGCCGTGTGTCAGGACACTGGTCATGTTGACAGACCACGACTATGGGTTTTACTACTTAAAGAGGTCAGATTCTGGGAGATAAACATCTCTTTTGTTTGGTATATGTACTGGTACTGTAATGCTAGTGTTACTGGGCTTTTTATTCATTTTCATTGGTCTCAAGATTTGTAATTTTGCCTACATATAGAATTCTGTGTGTAAATTAGGAGATAGGTGCCTTTTTCTATTTCTTCTTAAACAGAAACTGCTCATCATAAATTTCATTTCATTTCAACCACAAAAACAACAAACATCAATGATCAACAAATAATGATGAAACCACAGTATTTGTTTATTAGAGAAGATCAAGGTCACAGAGATTGGCAGGATGAATTTTTTTTTTTAGTGTGTTTGTGTGTATATAAAATACTGAAAGTGTAGACACTCTACAGGCCACATTTTTTGCTTGATTGATTTGATACTTCACATGTAGCTTTGTTATCAAGAGAGGAAGAACCTTGTTGATTTTGGTGTGAAAAGGTCATGTTGCAAACACAGTACTAGTATTACAAAAACAACACACATACATGTATGTTTTACACATGTACTCCATTTTTGGTTTCATACTGGAATTTATACTAAGACAGCTGTTGTCAGATCATTGTAGAAGACAGGAAGTGACATCCTTTTATCATGCAGTATGATCTGTGCTTCTCTTTCAGTGTATTGGAGCAGAAAACCACAGCCATTGGACGTCTGATGGTGCGGATTAACACAACTTTCAGTAAGGATAGTTCTGACTGTCTTTCCACCTTATCCACTCTGCTGGAGTTTCTCCGCTTGTTAATGACTATAGAGCGACCGCCACTGGAGTCTCTGACTCCGCCACGGACCTACACCCTGTCCCAGCAGGAACTACAGGAAGTGTTGTCCTGGAACCCCAGTATGGAGAATCACCCCTTGTTAGATCTAGAGAAACTTGTGGAGGCAAGAAATGCGTGTAGATTTAAACAGATTTTGTCGAGTTAGACATTTTAAGTTGGTTGTTCATTACATATATTGTGTCTAATAGAAAGAAGAGGTAAATATTGTTGCAAGATGATCTTATAACAAATGACACAAGAAATGTTTCAGATAAGAATCATTATGATATCCATTTATATGTACTTATATGCGTAAAAACATCATTTTGAGCAGGAAAGTGCTAAGGATGAGGAAACTCTGGAAAGTTTGTATGAAAGCATGACAGGCTTGATGAAGATGCTTAGGGAACCGGAAGGCAGAGAGAAGAAAGGTAAGACGTCATGTATCGTCTCTTACCCAGTAAAGGTAGGACTTCATGATTATCTCTTACCTGTAAAGATAGAACATCACATTTATCTCTTACCTGTAAAGGTAGGAAACCATGTTTATCTCTTACCTGTACAGGTAGGACACCATTTGTTATATCTTATCTGTACAGGTAAGACACCTTATGTTATATCTACCTGTACAGGTAGGACACCATGTATTATCTCTTACCTGTACAGGTAGGACACTATGTGTTATCTCTTACCTGTAAAGGTAAGACACCTTACTCCAACAGTGTAGATAAATTATTCCAATCATGTAGACAGATTTTTCTCATAGTGTATATAATTACAAGTGCTCTGATACTGTAGATGAAATTTTCGGACACTCTAGAAAAAAAATTCTTTTTGCAGTGTTGACAGAACCTCCAGCCGTAGTTGAGTCCCTCAGTAATCTGTACAACAAACGAGCAGTGTTCGTTGTCACTGAAATTGAGGATGAGAGACTGAACCCTGACTACTGGCTGTCTAATCCCTCAGTGGATGTGGCAGACATCGAGCCAGACCTTACAATGGCCAACCTACAGGAGATGTGTAGGAGGTACTGCCCCGAGTTTAACCTGGAGGAGGAGTTGAAAAAGACCGTCATCACATCCCAAGCCGAAGTCACTAAACCCCGGAGGATCAAAATTGGGTAACAAGACCTAGAATGCTTACTGGCAATACATGTAGTTATTCTGTATTCTGAGGAAAATTCAATGCGGCTTTGATTTTGATCCTTTCACCCTCATCTTGAATGGGTGAATTTAAAACTAGGTGAATTGTAGAATTTTCACTGCTTTTAAGCAATAAACATTTTTGAGTGTGATTCTTCAAACAGAATAAAACCGTTCTTCTTTGTATCTGGACAACACAGGGTCAAAACTTCCTGGAATACTACAGAAATATATATGCACTTTTGATGATATTTACACCTTCATTTTGTTTCTTTTCAGAGACAGAAGAAAATCCCAAGAGATCAGTATCTACAGAGGAAGAGGAATCAAGAGACCATTTGGTGAGTGGTAGATTAATCTTTGAAAGTCAAATGGAATGATTAAATTTAACTGTTGTTCTTTTAAATGCTATATTCTTAAGATAACAAATATTGTATATATCCCAGTGGCTCCAATGAGAGGCCGTGGAATAGCTAGGGGCATGATGGGAGCTAGCGGTAGAATGGACTCGTTCCGTACCCGAACACCTAACACTAGCAGGCCTCCATCAATGCACGTGGACGATTTCATGAAGTTGGAAAAAGGTCAAGATGACCGAGATCCCAATGCTGTGTCACCAATCAGAAGGGTGGACTCAATTATACAAAGGGTAATGTTTTTTTTATATCACAACACTTTATCACTAATCAGAAGGGTGGACTTGATTATGCAAAGGGTAATGTCTTCTTTATATCACAACACTTTATCACCAATCAGAAGGGTGGACTCCATTATACAATGTCTGCTTCAGACTGGCCCAGGGCATGCATTTATGGGTTTTTCTACATCTTTATCATTATGAACCTAGTCATTCAGGTGAAATATTGCTATCTGTCCTCATCCATCCTTAGCTTTTGAACATTTTTAACTTCTTAGAGAATGTGGTGTCAATTTTCACCAAATTTGCAGGAAAACAAAAGATGTGAAGTTTAGGATTCCTGCCCTTTTCAGGTCCTAGAAGGAGGTCTGAAACCTCAAAACATGATATGGTCTTGGAACATCTTCTTGAGTCCTGGGCATCTGGTGTTACAACTGGGATTTTTATCCCTGGGTATCTGGTGTTACAACTGGGATCTTGAGCCATGGGCATCTGGTGTTACAACTGGGATCTTGAGCCCTGGGCATCTGATGTTAGAACTGGGATATTGAGCCCTGGGCATCTGGTGTTACAACTGGGATCTTGAGCCCTGGGCATCTGGTGTTACAACTGGGATCTTGAGCCCTGGGCATCTGGTGTTACAACTGGGATCTTGAGCCCTGGGCATCTGGTGTTACAACTGGGATCTTGAGCCCTGGGCATCTGGTGTTACAACTGGGATCTTGAGCCCTGGGCATCTGGTGTTACAACTGGGTGTTTTGTTACATTGGACATGGATGCTTTTACTATTATTGTGAAATTCATGGCTCTTTGGTTTAGGGGCTCAGGCCTATATGAAAGACCATATGATTTAGTGAAAATGCTTTGAATGTGGATATAGTTGTTTAACTTGTATCTAAATCTTCCTCTGAATTCCATTTGATGATGTACTGTCTGTTTAAGAAAATGAAATTTTTCTTTGGGCCACAGCTTTGCAATTGAGGGGAGATTTCTACTTGACTCAAAGGTTACTTGTGACAAGAAAGGGGAATTCTTTTTTACCTTAAAGACCTCCAGTTTTCAGAGTTTTAAAATTGCATCATATATTGTGTAAGCTGGTCTTCTGATTTTTTAAGTTGTGTGATACTTGGTGACTGTTAAGTCCCATGGGCCTCATTTTTAGCATTTTTAAGCTCCAATAAAGATAACATATTGTTACAGAAAGTTGTCTTAATACCTTCAAAAAATGAAACAAACCTGATATACCAACTTCATAAGGAATATATCCCAGTATCATACATATATGTATTTTACATCATCTGTAATATGTCTCCCTTTTTTAGGATGGTACTAGAAACACAGGAAGAGGAAGGGGAGGTAACTTTGAACGGGGAGGTAATCGTGGAAACAGAGGAAGAAGCAGTTTCTTTACTCCACCTACGAACTATGCCAGACGAGAGTCTAACAATATTTATGGTAAATAATCCAATCCCATTACTGTAAATAATTTAATATTCATTATTGTAAGTAATTTAATTTTCATCACTGCAAATCTAATTTTCATCACTATAAATCACCCAATTTCATTACTGTAAATAATTTAATTTTCATTACTGTAAATAATCGGATTTTCATTACTGCAATTCCATTACTGTAAAAAAAATCCAATTCTGCTGCAAAAGAATTATAATCCAATTTCATATAAACTAAATGATCGGATTCCATGAATGTAAAATAATCAGATTCCATTAATGTGAAATAATCCACTTTCATATCTTGGGTAATCCGACTCCTTAACCTTAAATAATCTGATTCTGCTACTTAAAATCGTGTAATTTGATCATCAATGTAAATATTGAATACATTGATAATTATCAGGCCTGGAGACCAAAAACAGACTACAGGCTTACATGTGTAAGTCAATTTCTGTTCAGTGAATTATCAAGGACTACCATGCATGATGTACTGAAATTCTTAATTATAATTGAACTAACAATGCACTACAGACTAACTTTACTCAGAATACACAACAGTTTAGAATGATATGAATTTGAAAATTTGCCGGGGGGGGGGGGGGGGGGGGGGCAGATTTCAGAATTTAATATAAACTATCACATTTTCCTGAATTCTTGAAAATTATCATTTCCATTGTTGTGAATAATCAAACTTGAAAACCAATTGTTTAACCAACTTTACTTGTATATGCATGCAAAAAATATGACAGATTCACAAGCACCATTTTTGAGGTACACGTATATTCATTTTCTGTGTTTTTCACCATTATGTATCATTGGAAATGCATTTCTGTAAACAAAGATATTTTTACGTGTACATTCTACACCATTTTTATATTTGCAGTTGGATTTGTAAAATAATTCCATACTTGTATTTATTGACTTGTGAATTTCCTGTTTTCAGTTGGAGGAGGGGGTCTTAATACCATCAGCCAAAGTGGAAACAGGGGAGGGTATGGTAACAACCGGCCCAAACAACAAACTTTTGAGAGCTTTAGTAGAATGCAAGTATTGTATATCAGTCTGGAATGTTTTGAGCCAGCATGATGATGGAAAATTCCATACCATAAAACCTATTTCCTTTGTTACTGTCAATCATTTGTGTTTACAGACTTCACCCTTTATCAGCTGACAGACAAGTAAACAATGGCCGGGACTTTCGTTTTGCAGTTCAAAATAACAGTGGTCTTTATCACCCAAGAGACACTAACCAACAAACTGGAAGGTAAGATCACCTAGCTGCTGTTATATACATGGCTGTTTGCTATTCATGTTTCAAATTTACCCAATAGCATGTTATCAACACACACAATAACATGTAATCAATACACACAATAGCATGTAATCAACACACCCAATAGTATGTAATCAATACACCCAATAGTGTGTAATAAATACACACAATAACATGTAATAAATACACACAATAACATGTAATAAATACACACAATAACATGTAATCAACACACCTAATAACATGTAATCAATACACACAATAGCATGTAATAAATACACACAATAACATGTAATCAATACACCCAATAGCATGTAATCAACACACACAATAGCATGTAATCAACACGCACAATAACATGTAATCAACACACACAATAACATGTAATCAACACACACAATAGTATGTAATCAACACACAATAACATGTAATCAACACACACAATAACATGTAATAAATACACTCAATAGCATGTAATCAACACACACAATAACATGTAATAAATACACTCAATAGCATGTAATCAATACACACAATAACATCTAATAAATACACACAATAGCATGTAATCAACACACACAATAGCATGTAATCAACACACAATAACATGTAATCAACACACACAATAACATGTAATAAATACACTCAATAGCATGTAATCAATACACACAATAACATGTAATCAACACACACAATAGTATGTAATAAATACACACAATAACATGTAATCAACACACACAATAGTATGTAATCAACACACAATAACATGTAATAAATACACTCAATAGCATGTAATCAACACACACAATAACATGTAATAAATACACTCAATAGCATGTAATCAACACACACAAGAGCATGTAATCAACACACACAATAACATGTAATAAATACACTCAATAGCATGTAATCAATACACTCAATAGCATGTAATCAATACACACAATAACATGTAATAAATACACTCAATAGCATGTAATCAACACACACAATAACATGTAATCAACACACACAATAACATGTAATCAATACACACAATAACATGTAATCAATACACTCAATAGCATGTAATCAATACACCCAATAACATGTAATCAACACACACAATAGCATGTAATCAATACACTCAATAGCATGTAATCAATACACACAATAACATGTAATAAATACACTCAATAGCATGTAATCAACACACGCAATAGTATGTAATCAACACACAATAACATGTAATCAACACACACAATAACATGTAATAAATACACTCAATAGCATGTAATCAATACACACAATAACATCTAATAAATACACACAATAGCATGTAATCAACACACACAATAGCATGTAATCAACACACAATAACATGTAATCAACACACACAATAACATGTAATAAATACACTCAATAGCATGTAATCAATACACACAATTACATGTAATCAACACACACAATAGTATGTAATAAATACACACAATAACATGTAATCAACACACACAATAGTATGTAATCAACACACAATAACATGTAATCAACACACACAATAACATGTAATAAATACACTCAATAGCATGTAATCAACACACACAATAACATGTAATAAATACACTCAATAGCATGTAATCAACACACACAAGAGCATGTAATCAACACACACAATAACATGTAATAAATACACTCAATAGCATGTAATCAATACACTCAATAGCATGTAATCAATACACACAATAACATGTAATAAATACACTCAATAGCATGTAATCAACACACACAATAACATGTAATCAACACACACAATAACATGTAATCAATACACACAATAACATGTAATCAATACACTCAATAGCATGTAATCAATACACTCAATAGCATGTAATCAATACACTCAATAATGTAATCAATACACCCAATAGCATGTAATCAACACACACAATAGTATGTAATCAATACACCCAATAGCATGTAATCAACACACACAATAGCATGTAATCAACACACACAATAGTATGTAATCAACACACAATAACATGTAATCAACACACACAATAACATGTAATCAACACACACAATAGCATGTAATCAACACACACAATAGTATGTAATCAATACACACAATACGTTTTAAATATCTATAATAAAAAAAAAGTTATCTTCCCGTTAACAAACTATTCACAAGGTATATCACGGCGTCATCTTGGTTTCCGTTTTTACCAGCTGCATCGCTTGCAATTTTTGGTGAAGTTTGGTCTTCTCTCTCGTATCGTCATGGTGGACTGGAAATAAAGTCCATTTATCGGCTATAATCAACCGTCAATCATCATCTTCTGCTTCTCAATTGTGAAAAATTGGTAAAAGGGGGACAGAAGTTGACATAATATTGGGATAGCCCTTTTTTCATTGGTCAATAAAATTATTATAATTAGCAGTAAATTTAAAATATGTTGTAGATCATGTAGATAGCGAGGTAATGGATCTTCAACACTAATCCATTGGTCTATGCTTTATTTAAATTTTTTTAACGTCAAACATGATAACTTCACTTATTCATGCATTCATTGTATCAAAGTTAGATGAAAGTATAGGTCATACGTAATAAAAAAAGTTCACAATCAAATTAACACCCATACACGCATACACATGGGTGTACTCTCAAACGATCACAGTGACATTTATACATCAGATGTTCTCTTCTACTGATCTGTAAATTTTCAGTGTTGTCACATTGGGTGACAAACCTTAGTTGGTCGAAGTCTAAGAAAAAAAAGGGGGGGGATCCAGTGTTATTTTGGTGTTCTGATTGATTTACTAAACTTCCCGTGCTAGCCTGCCCCACACAACTGCGGCCGAATTTTATTGTTTGCAGGGCTGCACATTAGGTACCCTGCATTCACTGCCATCCTCTTTTTCCCTGCACAAGCATCAGAGGATACATCAGCAAGGGAATTCTCATTTGCATAATTATGTTAACTTCCATCCCCCTTTTTAACAATATTTCGCATTTAAGAATTTTAAAAATTTAAGTGGATATGCTCAATAATGTCAAGATTTTCAAAACCCCAAAAATTAAAAGTACAGGTGCAACAACCCTATCGAACAAATCAAGTCGACGCTCTACTGGTAAATTAAATTGTCTGATTTTTCATATCATCCCATGCATACATCAAAATGCCACCAAAGCAGATTTAACAGTTATTGTCCTACTGTAAGTGTTCCCATGGGTAAAGGTATTTAAAATGCCAAAATTTTGCATTTAGTTTGAAATAAATAGTGTCGTGAAGGACATTCTACATCAGTATTTACATTGGGGTCTTCCTAACAGTACTTTTACGGTTAACTGAACACTGATGGGTGAAAATTTACACCTGAGTGATCTTGCTTATGCTGTTACATACATTCCAGGTATTGATCATGTTTATCCCATTCAATGCCTTTACATGACAAAAGATTAAATGCAGTATGAGCCATTATATGCCCTCCGCTTATGTCGGAATGCGAACTAGAAAATTTATGTTATTTCTATATATCAATCCATAAAATAGGACTCATTCTAAATACCTACGGGCTTTCTTACATTTTTGCATCAAAATAAAGCAATTCAGAGTCTGGAAAGTTGCGATGTTTTCGGAAATTCTTAGTATTTATCAAATAAAATGGATATGTTCCATGGGACATTCAAAATTTAAAAAAATTAAAGATATTCCATAATAATAATGATCACTTATATAGTGCCTTATCTAAATATACTCTAAAGTGCTTTACACTATACTAAAATGCAAATCAAAATTATACAGAATACATAAAATCACTTATAAATACCAAATATCAATATCACACAATGAACAATTGAAACTATGAAAGAAATAAGCTAGAGAACATTAGAAATTAGTTCATATTATAAAAATCATAAAATATGTGCTAGAAAAACTTCTCTTTTTTTGTGCATTATTAATCCTCAAAATACCATTAGGATGTGTGATTTAATACAATAAATCATAGTGGCCTTTACCCGTGTAATTGAATGAGCTGTTGCTAGGCAACATGACATCATAACAAAAAACAAGTCATATTACAGTGACTACACCCAGTTGATATTTTGGAGTTAAAATTGCTGATATCTGACGGGGGACACAAAATAGCCCATTCTGTACTTAGTCGTTTATTTCATTTTAAAACATTTATAACGTTAAATTTAGATTCAATATGCCTTGAAGTAGCTTGTAGTTTGTGTATTTGATTGTTGGTAAAGGCACATAAATATGCAAGCAATTTATACTGAACAATATATTTATATGTATTGTAGAAAAGAACATTACCATAACGGTGGTTAAAAAAGTTTGAATAATTAAACATTCTTCACCTAAACCTATCAAATAATCGACTGAGAAATTTATTCATTTGACATCCCTAATTTTTACAAATACACCTGAGGACATTACAAATATACCTGAGAACATTACAAATATACCTGAGGACGTTACAAATATACCCGAGGACATTACAAATATACCCGAGGACTTTATAAATATACCTGAGGACGTTACAAATATACCCGAGGACATTACAAATATACCTGAGAACATTACAAATATACCTGAGGACGTTACAAATATACCTGAAAATATTCTAAAGATTTACCCGACTTTGTGATATCAAGATAATGTGGAATCATCATTTTCATGGAGCTCAATGTTCATGGATACAATTATCCCACAAACCTGAATCCGGAACAAAATACACAATTTATATGATAGTTTAATACACATAAACTATATCACAAAATTACATATCATGAAAATTTCCTCCATATATTCAAGTTTCCACAGTAAGGGGATCGAATGTAAATTGAAAATGTAAAGAATTGAAATACAGGATTGTTAATAATATAGATGTATTGCTGTAAATACTAATCAACTATGTACATGATGACTTGCAATTAATAGGGGATAAATTATATTGGAGTATTTGCAAGTCTGATTAAGATAAATATAATAAATACTTTATGACAATTTAGAAACGGACTATAAATTCCCGGAATCAAACTTACAAATACTACAGTATGTTTTGTCGATTTTTGGTTACCCCAAATATGGCATTTATCTCATTCTAATTTTCACCAATTGAATTTCGTTGCAGGTTTTTGGGAGCTGGTTTCCGCGTCCAAAGAGATAACTCAGATAGAGGAAGGCATGCTAGGTCTTTCACAAAGTGAAAGTAACTTTACAAAGTGAAAGTAATCTGATGGACATAATAGTGGACATTATAAGAGATGGCACAAGGATTTGCTGATTGCTTTGTTGGAGATGGATTTATTGTTGTCTAATCATTGTGTGTAGTTACTCAGCTTATACTGACACTGTTCCAAGTCAAACACATAACTGAACAATTAAGAGTTCCATGGGCAAAATCATTTTAAAACATTCACCAACCTTTACACTAAATACATTAATCAAAAGCAAAATAAACAGTTCTGCAATAGTGTCAGACATTTCCTGTTGTATTTTGGGTGGTTTTAATTTTTTTGTAATTTTTTTTAAGAAATGATTATGATAAAATTCTATAACAATGATGTTGTGATCATGGTTTCCCCATCTTAATAATCAACAATGAAGATCGTGTAAAGTCAATATTTATTAAAAAGATTTAATTCACATTACATCTAAATAAAATACTTCATAAAATGAACAGGAAGCTGTTATACAATGAATGTGTGCATGAAATGCTGTAATAAAGTTCACTGCTTTTAGTTTTAATTGTTGTTTTGTGAACATCATAGTGATGGTGACAGTCAAGGAGAGAGGGTTGCCCTGATTTTTATGAATTCCAGATCCAGATTTATAGATCAATTGTCTTTTTAAGTGTAATGAACACTTTCCATCAGATAATATCATCTGTTGCCTTCCACAATATAGTGAACGGGATTTATGGTTTAACAGCCCTCCGTGGCTTAGATTCCAAACTTTGAGGGAGTTCTTCTGGGAGTGCTGGGCTCTATTCTACCCGGAGTGGCTATGTCTCTTCTGAAAAGACACAAGTTACAAAATACTAGAATCACCTGTTCATGTTGTAATGTGCTAGGTTGGATTACGAGAAATCTAGTAGTTGGTATGTCAGAATGAGACAAACACAGCACACCACTGAAGACAAATGGCACCACATTGTCTGTAACAGGTGGCTCCTCTACATTGCCACACAATAATAGGAGGAGCTAATAGTGACTAGCTCTCTTAAAGTATTGATCAAATTCAGTATTCTACAGGTAAACACACTTGGAGACAAGGCCAGAGGGATTCCCACCATCCTGTTGGGTTTTACAACTTTTAAAATTTTTTTATATCAACTATGAGATAACAATGCTCAAAGTACATATTAAATGTCACCATATTGGATCAATAATTTCAGAGGTGATAAGATTTATAGACCACACCTGTTTTTAAGCTCCCAAGAGTATGGATATAATCAATGTCTAGCATACCACAACAAGGAAAGCTTATTTGTTGGGAGTGGACTGGTACATAATGCTGATTAGTTAAATCAACCCACCTAGTATAAAACTTTTGATTGTCAGAAGTGGAATTGACTATACATTTTTTTAGCTATTATCTTCTCTTGGAGAGGGGGGGCCTCCGTGGCCGAGTGGTTAGAGCATCACGCTCAAAATCACAAGGCCTCTCACCTCTGGTTGGCACGGGTTCGAATCTCGCTCACGCTGATATATATGAGAAAGTTTGCCAGTTTACTTTCGGAAGGTCGGTGATCTCTTTCTGGGTACATTGTATCTGGGTTCTCTCCTTCACCAATAAAAACTGGACGCCACCAGATAACTGAAAAATTGTTGAGTGTGGCAGAAAACAATAAAAAACATAAACGATTATACATTTCTTAAAGCTGTTGGAAGTTGAATTCACTGAACCATACCGTTTGGGAGTTCAAAGGACCATAATGACGCGTACTGTAAGATTATTTTACACGAGGTGAACTGAGGGTACCTTTTAACATATGCTGCATCTTTCTTCTCCTGTTCCTCTCTCCGCGCCTTTATGAGATCGGTAGCCCTCTTCATCTCGTCCTCCATTGCATTCATTTCTTCTTCTGCAATCATCCTTCTCTCCTTACGAGATTTACTCGAGTCTTTAATGGAGTAAAACATGGGGCCCAGTTCTGCCAACCAATGTCCGTCTACAGCGGTCACACACTGCATATACTCCTGTAAAACGTCACAATCTTAAAAGTCAGAGTGACGGCCATATTTGTGCATTATATAGATATATGTAAAACAAAAGTTGTTTTTTTAATGGATGAAGACGTAAAAGTTTGTTGGAGATGTCATCATATTTGTTCTACACAGTTAATGAGAGAGTGATTAAATAATCCTAAAATTTACTAGGGAATGACAGAATGATCAAATAATCCCACAACTAATGAGAGAATAATTACATAATCCAATAGCATCATTAACTAATCTCGTAATGGGTGAAATGATTAACAAATCCCCAGTGTTTAATAAGGGTAATCCTTAAAAATAAGATCGACACAGCATAGTACATATAAAAATGCGTACTGGTACACGTTCACTGTGCATCTTAAAATAGATACATTGAATAAAATTTAATAAAAAAAACGCCCATTACAAAATAAAAAAATCCATTTTATCATTGATATAAATCTGTAGCTGTTAATGCATGATGGTGTGAACTGACTTTGATGAACAACTCCATTATAAAATATGGGGAAAAAATGCTTTTGAATAATCAAAACCAATCAGCTCTGAAACTGTATCTTTGCACATCACTGAATTTAACAGCTGTCATCATCACTGAATCCAATCTCGCTGTCATCATCACTGAATCCAATCTCGCTGTCATCACTGTCATGATGATGAGTTCTGATACTTGCCTGGACAGTCATGATGAGTTCATATTTGCCTTAATGCTCATGATGAGTTCATGACACTTTCTTCGACAGTCATTAGTTCATGATACATGCCTTGACAGTCAAGAGTTCATGACACATGCCTTGACAGTCATGATGAGTTCATGACACTTGCCTTGACAGTCATGATGAGTTCATGACACTTGCCTTGACAGTCATGATGAGTTCATGATACTTGCCTTGACAGTCATGATGAGTTCATGATACATGCCTTAACAGTCACGATGAGTTCATGATACATGCCTTGACAGTCATGATGATGAGGTTATGATACTTGCCTTGACAGTCATGATGAGTTCATGATACTTGCCCCGACAGTCATGATGAGTTCATGATACTTGCCTTGACAGTCATGATGATGAGTTCATGATACATGCCTTGACAGTCATGATGAGTTCATGATACATGCCTTGACAGTCATGATGAGTTCATGATACTTGCCTTGACAGTCATGATGAGTTCATGATACACAATGTAGTCTGGGTTGTAACCCATGCCGTACAGTGAACTGGTGGGGTGCAGGTGGCAGGGCATTCCTGTCCGAACATTAACGTATTCGCCTATACCCTGAAATGATGCAACACAATATTTATATGTGAGTTAAATTCTTTTAATACAATATTTATAAACTGGTTTGGTTTTGGATGGTTTTTATGAAATAAAAACATCACTAGACCCAGGCTTGGGTGTAGTTATTGACACCTTAAGCAGGGTTTGCTTGCCTCTTGTACTGTCTGTGGGTATTATAGTTGATGAATGGCCAAAATGATTAACTTAACATGACAAAACTGATTTTGAGTGGTTTCTAATAGAAGAATGGTATATATTAGTTGTGATGGATGTCCATAGTAAATGTGGTAGATAAAAGTATCAATAAAATCATTAGAATAAAATGAAGATGATTCTTTGGAAAAAAGAATTCATAATAAAAGGGTCCACATTGTTCTACAGCATTTGGGGACTAAAAATTATTTTGTTACATCGATACATTTGCTATGTTCAAACTAGTTATAACTGAATCTTTAGATAAAGAAATATGAAGAAAATTGACAGGAATTCCGAACTTCACTACATCTATAAATTGACAGTATCTGTGCCCATACTAAATGAGTTTTACTGTATATAAGACGAGTGATACAGTACCAAAGTTATAAGCAAGACTTGGATTTTGGGTCATGATAAATCCAGATCAAGTCTGAATTTCTGTAAGTCTGAATGATACAAAGTCATGGCCTAATTAAAAATTTCATACTTCTAATCCTTGTGACTGAACAGATGAATGGAACAATACAGGGCCAGAAAAATTATTCATAAATGCAGTTCATTTCCAAATATTCAGCTTTGATGATAACCTAACACAGAGAAAAACTCTGATGTAAGCGAATTTTTAAAAATATATCTTTCAAACCCAAAATTATCACTGCAAATCCTCCTTTATCTTGAGTTACATACCTTGAGTCGAGCAGCTTGGTGAAAATACGCAGAACAGATACACTTGCGGATGACGTCCCACTCGTTTCCACAGGAGACTAGCTCCATTTTCTGTTGGTCCATTATTTCTTTCAGTTGCTGTCTGACCTCACGTACCTACATACACAAATGAATCTACCATAAAACTGTAGTTCAATATTACATCTAGTTCATGTCCTGACACAACCAATACACATTAAAAGCATCCTAGTTTTACCATGGCATTCATTCTTTTCGTGAGCAGCAATTTAACGATTTTATCTCGGATTGAACGAAATTGGCAGAGCAGTTATCACTTAAGGCGGTTCTTAACCTTTAAAACTCATAAATTCAAGGGAATCCATGAAAACTGAATGACACAAATAACACTATCTCCATGGAAACTGACCACACTAGAATTGTGTCCTCCAAATGTTGATTTCTTGTGTGAAGATTTTTAAGAATATCGTGAAAATTTTGTGATGTGAAGCTGTTTGAGAGAGGTGGTGTGGTTGATTACTACACATCCACACATACACTGTTATAAGTATCTCATAGATCTCATGTGTACAGCGTGTCCTCAAATCAAAACCACACAGAATTATTTCCTGGCCATTGTTAATGGTTTAGAAACTTCTCCAGTAATAACAAATCCACACAGTGGACAATGGTCAGAATAAAATGCCTATAACCTCATAGGTCATTAAGTCAAAGTCACATTTTGAGAAATGACTTTGTGACTGTATAATGAAAAGGTGAAGAAAACAAACAGTGATCAATCTCATAACTCCTCTAAAGAATAAAACATTAGGAGTAGGGCGGACACGAACCCCTGGATATATGGGAGGAATAAAGGTTGTTTTAGTGATTTTTCTCCCCAGCTTCCCAAACTGAAAGTGCTCAAAATTAAACCTCCTCCCCCTAATGTACTGCATGGTATGGAGGAGAAAGCATGATCAAGAACATAGATATAATGAACTCTGATAAGCCATATAGGAGAAGTGTTCACAAGGTATTTTACACCCTCCACCCCTCTTAGATCCACTATAACTATGGATAATAATTGGATCCTCCTGTCCCAACAATATGCACATCTGCAAATGGCAATCAAATACCGTACAAAGTTGCAAGTCTATCCGATAAGCCATATAGGAGGAGAAATGTTCATAAGCTATTTTACACCCTCCATTCCTCTTAGATCCACATTAATTTTGAGGATGATTGGATCCTCTTGTCAAGACAATATTTACATCTATAAATGGCAATGAAACATTGCACAAAGTTTTAAGACTGTCAGTAAGCCATGTAGGAGGAAAAGACTTCACAGGCTATTTTACATCCTCCACCCTTAGATCCACTATAACTTTTAGGAAAATAACTGGATCCTCCCATCCTGACAATATGCATATCTGCAAATGGCAATGCAGCATTGTACAAAATTTCAAGTCCATCCAATAAGCCATATAGGAGGAGAAGCAGTCACAGGATTTTTGACAGAGAGACTAAGAGACTGATGGAGGATAGACAGACATAAAGTACAAAAACAATATGTCTTCCCCTGAAAGTGGGGAGACATCATAATTCTTTGTGATTAGTGTACTTGTATACAAATAAGTAAAGATAGTAAAAAGTTTTGGAACTCTGGGTCAAGGTCATAGCTCTTGGCAACTGGGGATTCGGGTTGTTAGAATAGATCCTCAGTACCCCTTGCTTGTCGTAAGAGGTGACTAAATGGGGTGGTCCTTTGGATGAGACCGCAAAAACCGAGGTCCCGTGTCACAGCAGGTGTGGCATGTAAAAGATTCCTCCCTACTCAAAGGCTATAAACGCCGAGCATAGGCCTAAATTTGCAGCCCTTCACCGGCAATGGTGACGTCTCCATATGAGTGAAAGATTCAAGAGCGGGACGTTAAACAATATTTAACCAATCTTGGCAATGTTTGCTTACAGTGGGACCTGAATGTCAATTCTTTAGTTCATACTGCAAACAGCATAATTCATAATTCATATACACTATTAAAATTTTCCTTTTGAAAGTACAAGGATATGCCTATTTATCAAATTTTATTTCACTTTAAAAAAATCCAATAAATTTAAGAAATGTCACATCTACACCAGATACCAGTACACAGACGACCTCCCAAATTGATCATCAATAACAGGACTCAAAGCAGAATGCCATCAGTCAATATTCTCCTGATCAAAAATGGTGAATACCTGTGAACTCCAGAAAAAAATCCAGCGAGTGCAGATTCTAAATCCTTTTCTAGATTACTATTTCTGCACTGAAAGTTTTAAATCAGGAGTCCGCTATGCATTGAAAGGTAATATTGAGATAGATAAAAGTTATATATGACAGAGAAACATTCAGTATTAGCTTTTTATCATTGTCAAGGTAGCTGAGAATGGCACAGATCTACATCAAAAGAACTAGAAAAATTCAATATCATTCACACAGGCAGTTTTGTTGTAGCATGCAATTGACATAATGGACTGGTAATTTTGTACACTGCAATAAAAATAGATGTATGCATTATATAAACGATCTCATCAATTACTAGTTGATATTAATGTAGAGTGTTAGAGACACGACCTTTCTACTAGATTTTTGTTCTCATTAACACGACCTTCCTACTAGTTTTTTGTTCTCATTAACAATGCTTTCCTACTAGTTTTTTGTTCTCATTAACAATGCTTTCCTACTAGATTTTTGTTTTCTCTAACACGACCTTCCTACTAGTTTTTTGTTCTCGATAACACAACCTTCCTACTAATATTTTGCTTTCATTAACATGACCTTCCTATAAATTTTTTATTCTCATTAACATGACCTTCCTATAAATTTTTTGTTCTCTCTAACATGACCTTCCTACTATATGTAACCTTAAAATTGATTGCTAAAGCACTGGGCTGTTGTGCTTGAGGTTGTGGGTTCAATCCTCAACAGAGACAAATACTGTCCCATTACATTTACAAGATATCACAGTAGACCAAAAAAAAAAGAAACGCAAGAGATTTATCATCGCGTAATTTCACGAAAAGCATCACTCACAAAATAAAATTATTTGCTTCTATTTTTAAATTGCTAAAATACATGTAAAAACTGTTGATCAATAGAGCACTCATGAATTTATGTTCTTGTGACTTGATGCGTACAAGTTATTTCGCTATATAAAGTACTTGCGTAAAATAAGGAATTTTACGGTAGTTTTTGCCATGAAAAGCTCATTTTTCATGCATTTGCAATTGATATGCATTTATACAGTATAGTCTGTAAGGTTTGTTATCAAACACCCACCCTGATTTGATATAAAGTTCATGGCAAATGTTTGTCATCAAACACCCACCCATTGTCATTGCATGTGTAGATTAATTAGTACATGCATTTCAATATGAAGTTAATTTCGGCATGGAAATTGGTTTTTCCATAGTTCCCATACCTTTCTCATGGCTTTGATGTGGATGAAGTGTTCACCGCACCATGTTGCCGAGTACCTGCAGAATACACCAAAAAAATTAAATATCAAAGTTACACATACATTAATCATACAATGTCTATTCTTCCCTCAGAAATTCTCAAAGCTGGAGAAATGGTTAAATGTGTTCATATATACAATAAAACCTGTCATTTCTTGTTACAGTAAAACACAATTATAGCGATTACACTTATAATGAATCGACACAGTCAAACACAGAGACAGAGAACACACTTATAATGAATCGACACAGTAAAACACAGAGACAGAGAACACACTTATAATGAATCGACACAGTAAAACACAGAGACAGAGAACACACTTATAATGAATCGACACAGTAAAACACAGAGACAGAGAACACACTTATAATGAATCGACACAGTAAAACACAGAGACAGAGAACACACTTATAATGAATCGACACAGTAAAACACAGAGACAGAGAACACACTTATAATGAATCGACACAGTAAAACACAGAGACAGAGAACACACTTATAATGAATCGACACAGTAAAACACAGAGACAGAGAACACACTTATAATGAATCGACACAGTAAAACATAGAGAGAGCAAACACACTTATAATGAATCGACACAGTAAAACACAGAGACAGCGAACACACTTATAATGAACACAGAGACAGAGAACATGCTTATAATGAATTCATGCTTACAGTAAAACACAGTTACAGTGAACACACTTATAATGGGGTCTCCGTGGTCGAGTGGTTAGAGCATCACACTCAAAATCACAAGGCCTTTCACATCTAGTCGGTGCAGGTTCAAATCACTCCCGCACCGATATATGTGAGAAAGTTTGCCAGTTTACTTTCGGAAGGTCAGTGGTCTCTTCCCGGTACATTGTATCTGGGTTCTCTCCTCCACCAACAAAAACTGGACGCCACCAGATAACTGAAAAATTGTTGAGTGTGGTGGAAAACAACAATCAAACAAACAAATAAACACTTATAATGAATTCATGCTTACAGTAAAACACAGTTACAGTGAACACACTTATAATGAATTCATGCTTACAGCGAAATGATTGTTATTCTATGTAATTTTAGAACATATGAACTTACTGGATATAATGAATTACATTTATAATGAATCAGAATTATTCCTCCCTAACACTTCTCTATAAGTCTGTTTTACTGTATTCCTTTACATATTACTATTGCATGGTCCACGAACACAGACCGCGTTCGATACAAGATGTGAAATTTTACCCATTTCTTTTCCACTGCTGGTAAACATTTAAGAAGGTCAAGTGGTCACTTTCGGGGACCTGGAATTTTTCACGAGCATTGTCCGAGTCCTCCTCGCGGCCTTTTGGTCGATAAAAAATGGCAGGCACTGACAACATGGACACAATGATCTAAAATATTAAGAAATTCAAAAACAAATGAAGCATGACAATTTCCTTTCAGTATGTATGAATTCAGTCCTGAGAAGATTCCAGTCAGCATGACATGGGAATACTTCAATATTGGCCTGTAAAATAGTAACACAGTGAACACACTGTATGGTTTAAAGAAATCTTTGAACTAAATACCATTTTCCATTTTCTCTCTACAATAAAAGTTATGATCTGAAACAAATTATACCAGTTACCTTGAATTTGGCATATTGATAACAATTCAATACTTAATATGCACGGTTAAAATTCCTCCGTAAGTTGCTGCCCACAGAAATGATTTTAACTCTTTCTACTATTGACCTTGATCAAATGACCTTGGTTCAGGGTATTATCACAATGCTTAGTCATATGAAATCTTTATGTCAAGTATAAGCCACAAATGTCTTTTGATAAGAAAGTTGTAGCCCGAGAATTATTGAACTTTTTACACTTTGACCAAATGACCTTGGTTCAGGGGCACTGCATATTTTCTGACTTTTGTCCCAAGTATGAACTTCTAATATTTTTACATCACACAGTTTTGACCATGACCTTTTAAATTCTTGTGCCAAGTGACCATGACCTTGTCCAAACACCTTTGTTTCGGGTCACAACATGTTGTCTTATAATAAACAACCAGTACCACTAGTAAACAGTTGGAGCCTCATTAGACTGTGAGAAGTAGAGTGAATTGTAAACCCTTGGCTTGTGAGGATGGAGCTTTTAATTCCTCTCCATTATGAAGTTGTGGCCTTGACAAATATTTCTAACTTTTTTATACTGGTGGTAACTTTGACCTTTGCCAATGACATTGATATATACAACCTTTGTGCCAAGTAAGAATGGCTTATGTGTCTTACTTACAAAGTTTTGATCTAGATGTAAAGTAGGATGACAGAACATTTAATGGACAAGCGGATAGCACAGCACACAGACGGATAGACAAACAAGATGGATGACAAGATAGACAGACATGCTTATGCCACTTAAATCTTGTTTGTAGGTGCTCTTACACACAATTTGTTGGACAAATGTAAGGAGTACAGGAAGAGATTGAATGTTCTATCATTTTTTAACCATACAGTTCCATTTTAAGACCTGAAATTTGATGCAGGCATCATAAAATTTACAATTTTGGTAGAAGTCTCCAAACTTTAATAGCTATGTAATCTATGTAATTGGTCTCTGTGCTAGATGTTCAGGAGTACAAATTTTTTTTTCTTAATTTGATGCTTTTTTGTCACTATATGAGCCCTACAGCCAACCCCTGGGACTTGAGCTCCTGACTCAGGGGGGTATCAATATAGATCTCCCTGTTCATCATTGCTACCATGTTTAATGTCCAAGAGTCAGGGGGATTGTTTATGACACAACGTATATTTTCATTATATGAGGTATGACATAGCACCAGAACTGTTAGTCCAGCGGTCATGAATTTGATAACTTGGATTAACATACCTACATATACAGTCTGTCTGTTAGTCCAGCGGTCATGAATTTGATAACTTGGATTAACATACCTACATATACAGTCTGTCTGTTCGTCCAGCGGTCATGAATTTGATAACTTGGATTAACATACCTACATATACAGTCTGTCTGTTAGTCCAGCGGTCATGAATTTGATAACTTGGATTAACATACCTACATATACAGTCTGTCTGCGAGAGACTGCGTCATTTATTTATCTATTTATTAAGAGTTTGGTCCCACCCCTCAGCTTATAGTGGGGCAGTGGCCACAAAAAAACTCACAAAATTTGTTCCCTTTACCCCATACATGCAAAATCTGGTTACAAATTGCAAAAAAAAAAAACTATAGTTATGCATGACAGACAAAAAAAATAAGCAATGATTGCGATAGGATTTAATAAATACAAAACAGAATGATTTAGTGTGCAGATTACTTCATATAGTGTGTTCAATAAAACAGTTTTCTATATGATAAAAGCTGAAATTTATCAAATGTCCTATCTCACGTTCCAAAAACATTAATAGAAGCTTTCAACACTCACTTATCAACCTATCCTGGTACATCAAAGTAGAACACAATTTAAAAACCAGAGTTAAATTAAGGACAATAAAATAAATCTATTCCCATCACCGCAGAGCACGGCTCCATCTAGTGTCAGGAAAACAAATGAAATTCCTAATCCCATAGAAATAACACAATTCTCACTCTCTCTCTCTGTATATATGTATGTATGTATATAATTAGAAATAAAAAACAAAAAAATATGCAGTTCAAAGTATATTCAAATCAAAATCACTGCCACTTTCTGGATTTAACATCCATCCTCAGGTGAATACAAAATGAATATGAACTATCTACCCTCTTTCCATATGAAATTTGTAAGAATGAAACACAATATATATCAAAGTATTTTATTACGAAAAATAACTACACACGCCGGGATTCAAACACACACCTGTGTGATTCTTCCCTTTAAAGACAGACACTCTATTCACTGAGCCACTAGGGCAATTGGTCAAAAGCAAAAGATTGAAAAACAGTATCTTAACATAGTCCTATTCCTTATATATGAAGAAAAAAGTTTTAAAAAAATAACATTTAATTATTGATCACATGTATCTACTATAAAGAATATTTTAAAAAGTTTCCCTAGTAAAGGTGGATTTTAAGCGGGTCAATATACTCATATCACTCCATTCCTTTAAGGCAATGTGCCTCGGGGCCTCAGCTCCATTACTTTTAAGGAATGGAACGATTCTCATACATTAAACCTTACAAAAGTGCTAATAATTTGAATATACTTTTGAAATACATGTTTTCCTGTTTTTTCAAATTATTTTGACTGTGTGACATCAACCATTTCTTTTTGTATTATATATTAAGTCATAAAATTTTGCACACGATTTTATCATGTTTTCAAAGTAATATCTGTATAAACTCATATGTACTTTAATTTTTTATGTCACAGACAAATAATGATGTCACAGATTTATTTTATGATGAATATGAACTTGACCTTTATTTTTTTTCCCCTCTGTATAAACAGTTCAGAAATAAAGTTTATAATTTCAAAAGTTTAAAATTGTCATTGGAAATTTATTTATAAGAAATGACTGTTTTAATTTTCAAGTTTGCTAGAGATTGAACTGGTGTTGCATAATATATATGACCTGCTGGGCTTATATAGTTTGCAAACAGGCAAAATTAGTTCAATTAAAAGAGTCATTTCTTAAATATATATATACACATGTACATACACACAGCAATACCTTCTGCAGATTATACTAGAAATTTTACGCAATCAAACTATTTCTTCTGTAACTGTTAATTTTCTATGATCTATTTGGAGATCCGATGAAATATTTTTTATATGCAATCTCTGTGTAATGAATCTCTGTGTAATGAATCAATGCAAAAAAAAAAAAGGTGCCTATCTGTAGACATACAGAGAATAACTTTCCTCTGATCATAAATTATCAATTTTCTAAAAGAAATCAGAATTATAATTAAACACAAATAAATAATAATAATAGAAAATTATACCAAGCCATGGATTCAGAAAAAAGGTTTGAGTGATATTCTCCATTCTCCCATCTCAAAGTTATGGAATACTCCTAACTTGTAACAAACTTCCCATAATTCAATAGTTTTGTGTAAAATTACTTTAGAACATGGATGAACAGTTTTTCAGGCTATGAGTTGAACAGGTACACAATTTTGTCATGATATTAGCATGTAAAAGAAACTGAAGAAAAGTCTGAGACAGCCATGTCAATACCAGTCATTGGATAGTCTAACAACACTCCACCTACAATATCACAAATGTTATTCCTGTAAATAAAACTCATGTCAGTACCCAGCACTGAACTCAAGCTTTCTATACAACTCCCAAAATGAATAGGAATTTTATTCAGAACTCCTTGAAGGTGTATTCATCTTGATGGAGAGATCACAGTCTACTTCAGGACTGTGGCATTTGGACAGGCACGGCCTCACCAACAGGTGTGTGGCT
The DNA here is from genome assembly GCA_024699665.1 of Ostrea denselamellosa. Lineage (NCBI taxonomy): Eukaryota > Metazoa > Mollusca > Bivalvia > Ostreida > Ostreidae > Ostrea > Ostrea denselamellosa. The sequence continues at coordinate 4,165,043 of JAMZEH010000041.1, forward strand.
TTGTGGTGATACTGACAGGTTTCCATGTGGATGCTAATATCAAGTCAGAGACCCTACAGTGATTTTGTTGGGGGCATTTGTCCTGAATCAACGCTGGCCCACAGAAAGCTTTCAAAAACACGGGAGAATAAACTTATAAATCATAGAAACTCATTTCTCATCGCTATGTTGCATCATTTGGAAATAAACATGTTTTTCATCATTTTTGTGTTTTGTCTCTTAATTTATTACTTTATAATGACAATAAAAAATGTATTCATATATTTTTATTGAATAAAGAATTTAAGATGAGCATCTATAAGTCTCCTGCTATGATATCTGAAGCACAAAATACCTAGAAAAAAATTAACTCTTCATGAATTTAAGCTCCATGCAATTTAACATCTGTTACCCAATAAACCTTCTCTTGAAAGATTTACAAAATGTCCCAAGAAAAAAATAAAAAAATAATTTCCTTAAAATCTATTGAACATGCATTTATTACAAATGATATCTTTCTTCTTCTTTTTCTTTACTCCTCCCCCCCCCCCCCCCCCTCCCTTTTTAAAAATTTTTTAAAGTTTAATATTTTCTACTACATTAAATTCACAAATATTTAAAAATTCCCTCAGAAAGACTTCCATATACTACATAGCTACTACTGTAACAGATGCCCCCACAGAATCATTAATTAGTACTTCTAATTCATAAGAATCACTTTGTATACTCACTTCATGATGTACAATTTAAGTAACACTACTAGCCCGTACCCTTCCCTAGTCACTTATATCTATCACCGATTGCTTTGTTCTCTACTTACTGGGGAGGAAACAACAACCCCCTTCCATTCCATTTACCCCCTTGCAGCATCTGTTACAGGAAGTCCCCCTTCCCCTCGTACCAAATCTATGGCCAGAGTCAATGTTGTATTGTGTGTTTTACACTTTGGATTTGGACCAATGAGCAGGCTCCTGTATATAAATAACTGATAACACTCATTCTATTGTCATTGCTCGTGTCCTGGAGGAAGAAGCTCTTTATTGAATTCCAAATCTGTAAGTGTGAATTAATTAGCTCTGATTGAAAATTTTAAATTTATGAAATGAATTAAATTTCAATTTATAATGCACTCTGAATTTTTTTTTTTCAAAATAATTTCCATTAATTTTTTTTTAATATAAAAATCCATTTGATGTAATGTATAAGCATGTGAATTATGACATATATTATTTTGATAATCTGATACTTTTAGATTTCTAAAACTACCCTCCTGATTAATTATTCTATTTAATTATTCTATTCTATTTCATTTTTACAACAGCTCAAATAACAAACTGTGTATGCTCTTGTAGATACTGAAAACATTTCATTTCACTATAGAAACTTCTAAGGATTATGAGCAGGCTTTGATATTTAATTAAAACAATTAATTAATCATTTAATGAAGATGAAGTCAATGATTGAATATAAAAGGCAATGTAATTATAATTTTTCAAAAGTTAAAATTACTTATAGAATTAATATCTAGTCATGTGAAATTCTAATTACATCCTAACTGTAAAGATAAAACTGTTAACGAGGCTTTCTCCTCACCATTTCTTGATTCAACTTTTGATTTTAATCTTATACATATAAGAACAATTTTAACTCTTACATTTGCTTGAAGTCACTGATAAAATCAAAAAGATTAAAAAATGATAAAGCTTTCGGAGTTTGATAATAAAGGTTATTACATACAGTCTTGTGCAACATCAAAATGCTTGGAACACTATATTGTCCCAGATTGAGTGAGGGGATGGAGAGGGCGGGG
>JAMZEH010000042.1:0-5000 GCA_024699665.1 Ostrea denselamellosa
ACAATCAGGGATTCTTCACGGTGGAGTACAAAAAAGGCAACAGTAGAACTTGTTTATACACGTAATTGCAAACGTAAGGATATTTAGAAATGATTGGAACCGTATAAATTTTAAGACTCGAAACGTTGATACGTTTAAATGGCTACTGAAAATTATCTTACGTGCACGAATATATCCCTAAAAACCTCACGAGTTACTTTGGCCTTGCTACTGTTCAACAGTTATTTTTAAAAGTTTTTTTTTTGCAGTCTTTATTCTCATGAAAAATTTGGACCCCATATTGTGGCCCTAACCTCGCCCAATAAAGTCACATCATAACCATGATATAATGTCATTTGAAAATCATTTTAAGATGACTTTAATTTTACTCCTAACATAAACAGAGAACACTTCACAATGTTTATTTTATATCATTACATCATTTCCTGATCATATTTCTAAACGCAAAATTTCCTAAACACCTGATATATCTCATACATCGATGTCTTTATCACTAATGAATTTGTTTTCAGAGTATTCAGATATGTTCAAGCACCTGCTGAGTGTTCTTTTTATACAGGCTTATTTATCTCCCACCACGTATGTGTAAGATTTTGTTTTATATAAATATCATACTACAGTCATCCAAAACGATTTTCTATTGTTAAAATATTTCATTTAACTAAGAATAAAATGTTATTTTAGGAAAAGCCAATTGCTTGAAAAATGCAAACCTGATTATATATGGTCGAACTCTTCTGGGAAGTGTGTTGGTAAGTCGCTAAATTGTATATACATATTAAGCATGTACAATTTGTTAAAAAGAATGTGTACAATTGTATAACAAGAGACCCATAGTCCTTAAGAGGACCTGGAGTGACACTCAACTTACAGTACAGATTTGTATAATTATATATAACATTATCTGTGTAATGAATGAATGTATCTTTCAAAGGGTAGGCTTGCATGTATTGTAGGTATTAGATGAAAGAATAACCGACAGAATGGTATGGAATTCTACTCTTTATTCCGATACATTCATACATAATCAATCTACCAACGTGGAATTTCGTGTACGGCTTCCCAAAATATATACAGAAAAGCCTCAGACGATCTTTTACTCGAAATTAACCTGGGTCCTGGCACAAAATATTTGTGAATTGCAGCAAACAAACTACTAGTGTGTCCTATATCAATCACACTCTTTCACGTGTTTTCTCTGTATCATGCTCATGTTACTTCAAAGGGCCCTTGATTGCAAATAGATCATCGTGTCATAGCGCTGTACAACCTGCACACCTTCCTGTACACATTGTGTATAAAAAAAAATAAAAGTCAATAGTATTATTATTTATACTGGCTTTTAAATTGCTCTTGCATTGTCACATTATTAACTTTACATACCTTACATTAAAAAAAAATCTGGCACTACAAAGCAGTGCATACATGTGGACAACTCGCTCATTTATGTACACACGTGATTCGAAATGCCCCAAAGTATAGGGGGTTGCAAATGTGATCAACTTTTTTATAATTTGAGATGGGGAGCTCCCTAGCCTTTAGTCAACACCTTTAGTCGACGCGGGCTCGATTCTCGCTCGCGCCGATATATGTGAGAAAGTTTGCCAGTTTACTTTCGGAAGATCGGTGACGAAGAAACTGAACGCCACCAGACAACTGAAATTTTGTTGAGTGTGGCGGAAAACAACAAATAATCAATCAATATAATTTGAAATGAAAAGAAAGCAACCTATGCTCCTCAAAGCATACAAAATTACTCTACTGTTGATATCTATGCAGGATTTCCCACACGGATATTTCTCCGCTAAGGATAAAGAATGAAATATATATCAATGTATGAAATATGTATTTACCTTTTTATTTTTTGGATATAACTAATATGTACCTTGCTGGTGATTGTTTAGTTGTCACACGTGTAGATATTTCGTACAAAGCACAGTGTGAAAGTAAAATCCCGAGTGGTGATTCAGAAGACCCTAAATTATGCAAACTAAAGGTTCTCAAAACTGACGTCACAGGTAGTGTATAAACGGAACCACTGGTTTAGTACTGTACCTGTAGGACTTTTCACGAAGTGTAGCGACATAATATTACCGGTGCAGATCAAAGATCTGATTGACTTTCTATTCAATTATTTAATTCTTTATATCTTCGAGATCATGATCAGTAAAATAGCAGCTGATTACGAAACATTCACACTTTACTCATTTTTATTACAATTATTATTCCTTTACAGGACCGTTTGCTTCGAAACCGGGAGCTCATGAGTTCGAGCTCCGCTCGTACTATGGCCGCGTCAAACCTAAAACGTAAATATAGGTAGTGATTGCTCCTTCGCCAAAAGCTCGGCATTTAAAAGTGAGAATCACGGGTCTTTCGGATATGACCTTAAAAACGGAGGTAGTTCCTTGTACATTTCATATAAAACCCCTCTTTTCAAGCCAGTTTCTGCTCAAATTTGATGATATTAACACCATTTTTTGTAATGCTAGCAGTTGCTGTCATGATTTCAAAATAACTTTATGAGAAGAATTGCAGGGATTTATAGCAATTTCCTCACAAACCAAATTTTTATTCGAAAATACATATACCGGTAATTATTTAAAGAACAAGCATTCTTGAATGTCGTATCAGAATTGTACTATCAATGGATGATCAGAGTTTTATGCTAAAATCATTAGAATATACTGTGAACATTTTCATTAGATATGATCTTGAAAAATGCAGTTATGGATTAAATATAAAAAGAGCATTGTTTGTAGGAACTTACTTGGGACCAAGGGGTGTATTTACAAATTTGATTTTCTTCAGTTTCACTAATCTTGTAGATATGTATAAGGTTTACAGATATCGATTTGACATTTTCAATGTCAGTCATTAATTTTACATTTCCAAAATATCCGAATTAGATGTTTGAGGAACTCAATCAGAAAATTGAGCAGTGCATAGGCAAATATACAGAAAATCAGGGAGCATCAAGACAGAGCTCTTCGAACAGTTGATGTCTATTAAGATTTATGATAAGATACAAAACGGCGACAGTTCATTCACAATACCTTAATCACGTGTGTCGATGATCATTGATAAAATTAATCTTACACTGATAAATAAATACATGTACTATATATAAAAAAAATGTTTTTGGACTTTTATATCTTTACAAATTTTAATGGCTGGGAATTCTGACACAAATGAAGTGAAAATAGAAAGGATATAACAAAAGTAATTTTCATCTATCAATATGAGTGTAACCATGCGGATATGAACTGCAACGCTTCGCGCCGCATACTTTTCATGGAGTGATAACGCTTTGAATCTCTGTTTTATATTCAAAAACTTAAATAATCCAATTCTTTTCTTCATTCTTAGAACCGAAATACAATTGATGAATTAAACAAAATGATAAATAATTTGATAATATTTATACAAGTATTTAGTTCATATGTGTGTATATCAATATATTTCTATCTTATAGACTTGTGTTATATACTGTATGCTGCACTCGCGGTAAATGTTGGTAAAGTTCTTTGGGAAATGCTGTGCCTGTGATGTGATGTTCTACAAGACTGGCAAAGTTAGCTAATTGTAACTAGCTACTCAAAAATAGACTACTAGTAGCCAGTTACTTGAAATTGGAAAAGTTGGCTATTAATAGCCTGTAATAAAGAAGTGTCTCTGTTATCGAGTAGAGGAAAAGTGATTATGTTGAAAAGTATGATCTTGGCATTTGTTTTGTTATATTAGATAAATAAGTTTAATGTAATTCTTGAATAAAATGGAAATTAATTTGATTTCACCAACTACAAGATACAAATTCAGCCATTTAATGGACAATTAATTTTCTTTGTGTTTTGTCCTGGAATGGAGTTCTTAAAATCGGTTAATCTTCCTTGATTTAACCATAAAATCAAATGAAAGCGAACACTTAACAATAATTTGCATGCGTTAATGTCATTGCATTTTTGATGAGAGTAATAATGGGGGGTACCCTTCAGATTGCAGCTGTTGTAATTCTATTGAGTCCACAGAAATTTTTCTAATCCCTCATAACTGGAAAGTGTTCATTTGACCACATGTCCATCAGGGCCATCATTTAAAAGCCTGTCTCATTAAAAATGAAGAATTTTTAAATTATAAAGTGTAGTGAGTGAATTTTGATATTAAATAAACTAACGCTCAATTATTCATACACCTGCTTTTCGACAGTGTATCCTTTCCAATATGTTTTATTCCGTAATCAATTGAATTTGACAACTTAAGAAGTTCTACGATCAAATTAACATATCTCGGTCTTATCCAAACCTCCAGAAAATTCTTCAACCATAGAGAGGAATGTAAAGATTTTGGAATTTAATACCGGATGAGTCAGAATATTAATTATGATACCTTTATTCCCAAAACACCTGTATCACACAGAAGCAAGTGTACATCTCAAATGACGGGCTGATATATAAGTAAACTTTTCACACTTACACTTAACAACCTATCAATTTACAAGTGTGGTCTCAGCTCATCGAACATTAATTTCTATGTCGTTTATTTTTCGGAGTAAAAAAAGCAATTAATTCTTTGGTTTGATACCTTATTAACAAAATATGTCGACCCAGGTAAATTCTGAATTTAATGTCAGTCCGGGTGACTTTTCGATTTAATGGTGGTGTATACGCTAACTTGTGTTGCTTTATTTTTGCAATGCTGCTTTTCGTGTATTGCATACAAGGTCAAGTGGTGAAAAGAAGATACGAGTTTGAATCCCAACGGGTTCGCATTGGAGAAATTAGTTGATTGTGATATGAAACAATGGTTAATGAAAGTAGATTGTATGAGAATTGAATCTTGCAAAACAACAGCACAACCAATGCACTTAAACATCAAACCTTACAAATCAATCAACCAAAACTTATATATTAAGAAAAAAAAATCTCTACAAATTAAGTTTATAAATTGAAAACAAGCTGAATAAGATTCCAGTAAAGGTACTGTTCCTTTGAGAATAAAAC